>PVLC010001667.1:79330-119820 GCA_004027655.1 Graphiurus murinus
CCCCCCCCCCCCCGCTCTCTCCCCCCCCCTTCCTTACCTCAGGCCTAGAAACAATGGAACCAAGTGATCATGGACTGAAACCTCTGAAACTGTGAACCAAAATAAATTTTTCCTCCTTTAAGTTGATTTTCTCAGATATTGTGTCAGTTAGGAAAAGCTGACTAACAGAACCTATCCCTTGTGGATGGTTATGTAATTATTCAAATTGACTAACAGATATGCATTGTATACACATATATTTGATAGTATCTTTTTTAATAAGTTGTAGAGATACCATGAACTTCTTGCCTCTGCTTCCTACTAGGAAGATTCTTTCAAAGCCATCAACAAGCAAGCATTGGGTGAAGTGTCCAGGAAGTGTTGGAACTGGCACACCAAGGCAGGTACCACACAATAGAAGAAACAGGTAGCAAAGTATACTCAGTCCTATCCCAGGAGGTACCCCACCTCAAAACATGCTTCCACATCAGTGCACTGGTGTGGAAACTATGAAAGACCAGGGTGATTTTCTTCTCTGAGCCAATGGGCCTCAGTGGAGATTCCACACCTCCTAGAATGGTGCACTTGGGAAAAAACAAGAGGGGACATTTTTGTTCACTGCAATGATTGGAATCTCCTACTAGAATTTAGTGGTCAGTGACCAGAAGATATACTGACTCTCCTGAAAACCATGAGAGATAGGACTGCACAGAGAAGAACTTCCCTGTATTCGACATGTTTCCCAAATCTCCTGCCTCATTAGTTATCATCTCAGCTTCTCTGAGATTAGATACTTAATTCCATTTTACACACCAATAGAAAGTTTATATGGTTTTTAATATGGATTCAGTTTTTAGCATGACATGACCCTATACATTGTGGGAAAACTGTAAAGTTCTGCCTATAACTTTGTGAAGGGTTTCGCCCTCTCACAGAAAATCATGTAACCAAGCATGATGCCATTTGTGATATTGAGACTGCCAATTTATCCCATCAGTATTGATTTGCATTGGTATTTGTAATTTCTATAATTTCTCTTTCTATTGTGTCCAAGTATGCATGTTCTTATTTAGCCGTTACTTTAAAATGTTGAATAAGTTATGTTTAAACCATTTATTTATTTTTGGGTTATTTAGATTTCTCAATACTGTTTCTATTGATCAATTATACAATTTCGCTATAGCTTCTTATAATAATAGTTTCTCTTTCTAATCTATCCTTGATTTCCTGTTGCCTATGGAAGTAAATGATCACTAACGTTTTATAATTGTTAGGATTTCATGAAAGGAAATATATATTTATATTATAAATTATAAATATATATATAAATATATATTTCCTTTCATGAAATCCTAACAATTATAAATATATATATATATTTATATATATATATTTATATATATATATATAAAGGGAATATATATATTTGTTCCCACCCTGTCCCATGGTACAACACAGGAAATTAATTATTATGACACAAGGCATAAATAAAGCCTAGCTTATTTGCAGGAATATCAAACTTTGTTATTTTCTCCATATTGACACCTCACAATTTGTCTTAGTATGCAATCTTTAATTAAGGTTATTTTCTTCCGATTTCTGTCACACACTTAGATGTCTGTCCCTTATTACTCACCCCACCCTTGGTTTTATTCTAGTTCTACCCTTATCTCCATTCCTTCTGTTACCTATACTTCTTCAGCCAAATGGCGTCTCATATTCTTACTTATTTTAAACCCTAAACTATTCCATCAGACCATTTCATTACATATTCTAATGTAGAAACATTCTATTTAAAATAATCACTTAATTATAAACTATTTTCCTTTTTACTTCATTTATTACTCTTCAGCCATTATATTGGTTTTTGAAATTATGTGTTTTGCCATCTGAAAATTTCCTTTCAGAAGAGCCAACAGAATGTACTCATTTATTATAAAACTCTTTATGAAATATGTGTTATGTTAAGGGATCATAGTACTTCTGTTGTAACAAAACATTTTACATATTTTATACTGAAGAAATAGAATGTGACTTTCCCTAGGTTATATATAATGAGCTTTGACATCTTAAAAGTTAGATCCCCTTAACTTCTATCTTCAGTCTGTAGATTTGTATTCATCATTAAAATGTTTTATCATATATCATTTGGGTGCTTAGTAAATAAAAGTTGTAGGTGGAGAGATAGTTATGAAAACTTATTCTACAACTAGCTACTATTAATAACAAATAAGACAAGTAATAGCCACTATATATTGACCCTATGCAAGCATCACACTTGGAATTTCCCATCTCTTTTGTCATATAACCTAGGTAATAATTATACCAGATAGGAAAATTGCCACCTATCTCACATGGAAAAAATGAGGGCTAAACAGGTCTGTTACTTGTCCTTGATCAGAAGGGTAGTAAGTGACAGACAGGGACCTAGACTCAAAAATAGTGCTTTCTGTCTCTAATGGCTGTGTCTTCTGCCTCTGAAAGGGGCAATGCTCTTCAGTTTTATATTAACAAATATAAAACATAAAAATAATATCTGGGACTGCAGCACAAAGTAGGCCTGCTTTCAATAAATCCATTAAGGAAATTAATAATCCCTACACTATTTTAAATCAAAAGCATGGAAGGAAAAATACTATAACCCACACTGCTGGCACGTGGGTTTTTATGAGCCATACCATGAAGATGTTACTTAGAATTGATTCACTCAATATTTCCCTCCCCAAAGACCATGCCAAACAGTAACAGGGCTATCAAAATTGGTGACCACAGCCATATGTGGCTACAGAGCATTAGAAGTCTGGCCAGTCTGAATTGAGATGTATTGTAAGTATAAAATATCCTGATTTGGATACTATGTATGAGGAAAAAAATATGATATGTCTCAGTAATTTTTATTTCAACTTTATAATACAGTGATATTTTAGAGATTTGGGCTAAATAAAATGTTATTAAATTAATTTTATCTGTTTATCTTTTTTAGGTCTATGGAAAAATTTAAATTATATTTTGGTTCACACTTACAGGTTGAATTATATTTTTATTAGATAGTGCCAATGTGGACTACATATATGTTTTTTCTAATAACCACTCTTAAAATTAAATCATATAAATAAATCTTTTAACAAAAAACATTGAAATAACAAGAAATACTCAACACTAGAGTGCTAGAAAAGTTGAGTAAAATTTTTATCTCAGTTTTTGTCTACCAGTTAATAGGTGTGTAAAATTTGACAAACCATTTAGAGTCTAATAACCTCAATATCTAAAAAAAATCAAGATAAACGTTATATTCCTTACCTCATACAGGTTTGTTACAAATAAAAAATGAATAACTCTTTTATTCATTTAAAAGAAGTATCAATAATCTAATTTATGGCAGGCACCAGGGATACAAAGAACCTCAGTTCTGGTAGCTTCCTTCAAGGAGGTTATAGCAGAAATGACTGAATGTTATAGGGTCAATGACAGAAACCAGTCCAAAGTATCATGTGACCGGTTAACTTGCTTTGGAGATTAAGGGGAAGTTTGACAGAGGAATTGGCTTCTGGTCTGGCCTTTTGATGGTGAGAAGGAGGTTGCCAGGTGAAGTCAGGGGTTACTTTGTCTTAACATCTCTGGCCTAAAAGAGCAGGGTGTACTCAGGAACAATATTAGGGAATAATGTCCTGGCAAATAAAGAAGGAGAAGTTGTGCCTTGTTTCCAGTATTGAAGGGTTTTGGTTGGAAGTTTCCTGTGCTGGGAGACAGGGGAGAAAAGAGGAACCACAATCACTTGCTAGATTTTCTCAAAGGTGCCCGTGTCCTAATATGATTTGGGAATCTCTCTTCCTTTTTAGAGATGTTAACAAAAGTTGTAAGTATAAATTAGCAGGACTTAATTGAATGACATACAATGTTGATTTCTGGAAAAAATATGGGAAACAAAATATCCTTTCTTCCTATTTTTTTTTTAAACATGTGCTCAGCTCTTTGCCTCTTTGCCTCATAAAAGGACCCACGTTTTCTTTCTTTCTTTTTCTTTTTCTTTCTTTTTTTTTTTTTTTTTTTTTTTTTTTTTTTTTTTTTTGTAGCACTGGGGATTGAACCCAGGGGCATTCCACCTCTGAGCTATCCCCCCAGCCCTATTTTTTATTCTTTTTTTTTGAAACAGGGTCTCACTAAATTGCAGAGGGCCTCACTAAGTAGCTGAGGCTGGCTGAGAACCCAGATCCTCTGGTCTCAGCCTCCCAAGTACTAGGATTACAAGTATGTGCCACTACGCCTGGCTAGGACCCATATTTTCAACAAGACAATTGCAAGGCTGCCTAGCTTCACAAAACAATATGAGCCTATAAGAAATCATTTAGACACACCAGTGTCTCTCAAGATTCAGTTCACTGCTGGAGATAAAAAGTATTTCAATGTTATTTATCTGTAGAAATACTGGTCATAATGTAGGTGATTTAAAAATTTCTATGGGGCTATATTTATTTATGTTAAAATCACAATGAATATAATGGTAAATGAGTGGTATGTTTAAGATTATACATTTGAATATAAAAGCAATATAAAAGGCAATTTCCAAAGTAAAAACTATGGCTGCCTTTCAATTCTTGTATTTTCTTTAATATACTTTTTATTGATTCTATTCCAAGAATGATAAACTATCTCAAATCTATTTGCAAGCTTTGAGTATATTATACAACTAAAATATAAAATATGCTTGATTCTCAACATTAAATTATATTATTTAATAAATAAATATGCCAATAATAAAAATACAGAACCATTTTAGACATCAAACAATATAAAATAATGTTGTTATTGAATAGATTTTTTTCCCTTTTAAGTCATGAACAAGAAGTAAGACTGAAAAGATGTTTTCCTACTCTGGTCTATTATTTGCAATAAATGGCTCTGAACAACAAAACAAATTGATAGTCCAGTGTTTCTGACTGAAGAAATTATTGATTATATTAAGGGGGAATTCTTTTAGCAAGACAATATTCTGTCCCTATTGCAAACAAATTACCTGCCAAGTATTGTAATTGCTTTCTGCTATGGTCTCTTCTTTTCAGGGTCTCTCACCCTCTGGAAGAATTGGCTTCATTTCCCAGAAGACCACAAAAGAAAGAAGCCAAGTATGGACTGGCCTGTATGTAGCCACAGCTTCCTCTGTTCTAGCTTCCTTTAGACACACTTTGGAAGCAACATCAAACTTCCTGTACTGCTTGGTTTTGATATCCAGAACTCATTCTTTTATTAGCAATTACTATTTACAAGAGACATATAAGTAAGGGTTCATAATTATCATCATAAAACTAATGTGCCCTTGATTTTAAGGATCTGCTCTGTGATTCTGTATTTATAATAGAAAATTTCTGGGTGTCTTTGATTGCTCTATGTATTAGATTTCTTTATTCTCGTTCTCTGTTAGCTGTCAGCTCTTCAAGGGAAGACATTATCGTTTTTTCATTTGTTTTATCATAATGAGTTATAATACCTACTCAATAAATTTATGAATACATAAAGCATAGTGGTGGAGTTTTGTGGACGAGCAGTGGCAACCAGTAAATCCCCCAATAAATGCCTTGAGGTATACTTGTTTAGGGAAAAGTACATAATTTTAGAAATCAAAAGGAACTAGACTCAAATTCCAACTCAGACCCTTATTTAGCAAGTTGCCTCCTTGACCCTTGCTGTTTTACGTGTATATTGCAAAGGCGAAACTTTCTATACCACAGGGTTGTTTTGAGGACTGCATGAGTGAATACACAGAAAGAGTGTATCATCATGCTTGTGTGCCACACAATAGGCACTCAATAAATACTGATCTAGTTTTCCTTTAATATCCCAAACTTCTCCTCAAACTGGGTTGCCCAGCAATGTGCTAAGAGGGCCACCAAGTCACAGGAGAAACAAGAGATCTTCCTTTTGCATATGCTTTTCTGTATGACACATAATTATACAAATATAAAGTAATTATTTGGGGGTTAATTTAGTTAAATATTTTTGAGCACCTACTGAGTAGTAGCACTTTGCTGAGTGTACAGGATGAAACAGTAAACAAGACATGGACCTGCTAATATACAAAAAAGGAAAGAAGGAAAAATAGAAGGAAGAAAGAAAGGGAAGGGTGGATGGAAAAAAGGGCAGAGAAGCAAAGGAGAAAACCCATATAATTACAAATTCTGATATGTTCTCTGAAGGAAAAGAGGAGATGGTACAATAGAATCTACTTGAGGGATAACCCTACCTTTTCAGTTAGAGTGGGCTCAGAGAGCCTTTTAAAGCACGTGGCATCTTGGCTTCATGAGACAGACAGAGACAGCGGTGCTGAGAGTGAGGGAGGGGCATTTGAGGCAGAGGGAACAGTAGTGCAAAACTCATCTGAAAATAAATGTATATGTGTGGTACTGGGGATTAAATCCAGGGTCACTCTACCACTAAGGTGCACCTCCAACCTTTTTAAATTTTTTCTTTTAATTCTGAAACAGGGTCTTATTAAGTTGCTGAGGCTGGGCTCGAACTTGTGATCCTACTGTCTCAGGCTGCCAAGTTGTAGGATTATAGGTCTGTGCCACTGTACCCTGACTAGTCATCTCAAATTTTAAGAAAAAAACATAAATTTATATTTGCTTATTGGACAACTCCCTTGACTTCCCTGCTCCTCAGGTCACTTCTATAGACATTTGGGAAATTTTGCTCAGGAGAATATCGTGAATTTTAGCTTCTAGAAGTAGGGATGGTGGATAGAAAATGCTCTCTTTTTCCCTATCTGTATTTAAGTTGGCAGCTTACGAGGACTGTAACTAAGTACTCAGAAAATGAACTGGTGCAACTCAAATATGGAGGGGAAAGATTGCATTTTAACTAGATTTATAAAGCTCTTAAGCTTTATGTGGCACTTGCATTTCAAGATAGAAATCTGCACTAATTAAAATCAAATAAACTAGTTTCTCTTGGCACAGACTGGTGCTTTCTTTTTGCCTTGTGTGGATATACTGTCACAGAATAGTAAGTGTCTCTATATGCCCAAAGGAAACCACCATTTTAAAAATCTTACAAAATTACTGTAAATTTCACTGAATAGTCACAAATTTACTTTAAAGTTCTGGTTTCACTGAAGAAATCTTGAGAAAGGATTTAAGTTAGATAAGCTTCATGAAGGAGAGTTAATTTTATACTGTTTTTATATTGCTGATGCCTTGTGCAGTGCCAGGGACTAGTAGATATTCAATAAACACTTAATGAGTTCAGTTGAAGTTATCATTTCAAACAGGAATGGATAAAGAGTACCAAGAATCTCTTAGGCTCAGGCATTTGTCACTACAATTAAACCCCAGCAAAATAGAAGAATAGGTGTATCCATAGTACATGTTTTTGATCATAATAATTAGACCATTCATTTCTATTTTTTATCTAATGGAGGTAATAGCATGATAGGCATAGAATGTGATGCCTTACTCCAACTGTCACTATAGTAGTTATTTTCCTCATCACTAGGCTGAGATCTTTTGGTCCTCGTGGACAGTTTAAACCACTCAGAAAAGAATGTAGTGGTATTCTCTTTTAATCTATTCGTGAAAACTGTATCACCTGTGCTTCAGTGGTTGAGGTCTCTCTTGCACTGGGTTCCATATTCACCCCTAATCAGTGAGTGAGACCAGAGGAAAATGTGGATTAGGTAGTTTTAAAACACAAGAAGAGTCATCTGGAATCACTTTACAACAATAAATAGTGGGCATGGGTCACAGTCATATCCTTCTTCTGTTATGGTTCACCTTACATTTGTATGCATTGAGTCACCTCTTCAGTCTGTCGAGCATTTTACATCACTGGCAAAGGACGCAGAAAGATGATCTTGGGCCCTCCCACCAAGAAACAATGAGAAAGAGCCAAATTAGACATGAAGGGAGCTGACTTCACATTTTAGAAAGAGCAAGAAGGGATGACTATCAAAAATCTGAATATCTGAACTATTAATGATTTAATTTGAAGGATAAGGATAAAAAGTAAGAGGACAACTAATTGAAAAATTCAAAATTAGAAGCTTTTTATATTTGGAAATTTGAATTAGGCTTCGAAACTTCTATGATTTATATGTGCAGAAAAAATTGCTCTCAGACATCCTTCACCAATATTTCCTACTCTCAGAGCCCTTTCCATAAATATTTGAGTGAAAATTGATTGGATTCTTTTCTAGTTTTTGCTGGCTTGCTTGCCTATTGAACTTTTTTCCCTGCCAAAGTAAAACACTAAATGGCAGAGTGGTTAAGCAGCTAAAAATCCAGTCTCTAGCAGACTGAATTCCCACACCTGAACACTCACCAATTGGCTCCACATCCCATCTAGAACTGTTCTGCCATGCTGAAGCCTCCTCACTGAACCTTTTCATGGAGACTTGATTGTTGGAAAAGTAATTGTCATTTCTGACCAGGAGTGAACTTCAGTTGTTCTTTATTTTCTTGACTGTAGATTATATGATGGAAAATATTTTTTAGCTCTAAGTTGGATATGTTCATGATACGAAGAAAATAAATCTATCCCACTTGAGTTATCAAATCTCCAGGGGAAGGAAATGCTTTGTTTGTCTGAGAGCTTCACAGGCTGCTCACTTGTGAGAAGCCCTCATTCGGTTATTTCTGGAGTGAAACACATTCTTTGCTGACACAAATGCAACATCAACTCCTGGAATCCACGTTGGGATCTCAACAAGAGTCAGGAAGCACAGAGGGTTCTACTTAGGGTGTAATGTACTATTTGGGCACATTCATTCACCATTTTAAAAGAGAACTTTGCTTATTCTCTATTAGTTTTCAGGTGGCAAAAGTTTAAATACAGTTCAAATCAACATAAATGTGGAAAGGGACAAAATGACTCACACTGGATACCACAAGCATTTCACGGAATGGCAGGGACCTCTGCTTGGTAATTTTAGGGAGACAGCTGTTAGGCCCAGAACACTCAGTTGCAGCCCGTTGCTTTGTCTGGTGGTCTAATGGAAAAGCCTCCTTGCAGATTTTCCCAGGATCTGGAGGAACAGCAGATGATTCCAGCAGTTCCCCCCTTATTTGTGTGGGTCATGTTCTGAGACCCCCAGTGGACACCTGAAACCCTGGATAGTACTGACTCCTACATGTGTTTTCCCCTATATAACCATGATCAAGCTTAATTTATCAATTAGACACAGTAAGAGATTAATAACTATAAGTAATAATAACGTAGAACAGTTATAACAATATACTATAGTAAAATTCCTAGCACCTCTAATCTTGGGCTTAGCGGCCATTATTAAGCAAAATACGTGTTATTTGATTACAAACACTGCAGTACTATGGCAATCGATCTACTGAGAAGGTGACTAAGTGGCTAACAGGAGAGAGGGCAGAGGAGTGAGCCATGACTTGGGCATGACGGTAGTGGGAAACACAAGATTTTATCATACTACTCACAACTGTGTATGATTTAAAACTTACGAAGTACCTCTTTCTGAAATTTCCCATTTAATATCTTTGAACCAAGGAATACAAAATGAAGGATAAGTGAGGAACAAGTATACCAAAATGAGGTATCTCCCAGAGATCCAAGGCTGATATTAATAGGAACTGAAACTGAGACCTTTGGTTTTTGAATAATGAGCTAAAACAGGTTCCCAACAAATGAGAGAAAAATTAAGACATAAAACTGGAAATGATGATGATTATTAATGCAGATAAGGGCAGCATTAGACTATTATTTTAGAGGCATTATTTGACAAGTTAATTTCAACATCAGGCTTTAATTATAAAAACTCAGAGAAAAGAAGTTTTAACTTTCATTTTGAACAAGTACAGAAACACATGCTCCTGGAGATATGAAGAACAGATATAGTGGAATTATACAAATAATTTAAAAAAAATTTTTATTGTAATAATTCGTGCTTTGTATGTATACATCTTTGTTAGGTACAAATTGATAACGACATATGTGCACACATTTCTCATCTGACCCCTTCCCCAATTCCCACCCCGCTCCCTCGCCCTCCCTCCCTCTCAAGTTCAGTTCAGTGAGTGACCTTGATATAATTGTGTAAGTACATCATGTGCCTTAGGATGTCCTCCCCTCACACCCCTGTCCATCCCCTTTGGTTAAATCAAATTCTTTGTTTATCGAGGGTCTCTACTTTTTCATCTGGGGACCCTCTTATGCCTCATCTTCTCCCTAACATCCGCATATTAGGGAGAACATATGCTTCTTTACTCTTTGTGACTGGCTAATCTCACTTAACATAATGTTTTCCAGTTGCATCCATTTCCCTGCAAATAACATGATTTTGTTCTTCTTTATGGCTGAGTAAAATTCCATTGTGTACATATCCCATAGTTTTGTAATTCATTCATCTGACAATGGACATCTTGGCTGCTTCTATAGTTTGGCTATTGTGAATTGAGCTGCTATAAACATAGATACACATGTGTCGGTCTGATAGTTTAGTTTCCATTCTTTTGGGTAGATACCCAGAAGTGGTATTGCTGGGTCATAAGGTAGGTTCATTCCCATTCATCTGAGGATCCTCCATACTGTTTTCCAAAGTGGTTGCACAAGTTTGCAATCCCACCAACAATGTATTAGGGTTCCCACTTCTCCACACCCTCGCCAGCAGTTGTTGTTGTTCGTGTTTTTTATGATTGCCATTCTGATTGGAGTTAGGTGAAATCTCAAGGTAGTTTTGATTTGCATCTCTCTAATTGCCAATGATGTGGAACATTTCCTCATACATTTATTGGCCATTTGTATTTCTTCTTTTGTGAAGTGTCTATTTAGATCCTTTGCCCATTTTTTGATTGGGTTATTTGCTTTCTTGGCTGTGATTATACAAAGAGTTTTTGTTTGATTGATTGACTGATTAGTGTGTGTGTGTGTGTATGTGTGTGTGTGTGTGTGTGTGTGTGTGTATGTGTGTGTATGTATGTGTGTGTGTGGTGCTGGGGATTGAATGCCAGGGGCATTCTACCTCTGAGCTACAAACCCAACCCTATTTATATGTTTGTTTGTTTGTTTATTTATTTATTTATTTGCTTACTTAGAAACAGAGTCTCACTAAGTTGTTGAGGGCCTAAGTTGTTGAGACCGGTTTGAACCTGCAATTTTCCTGTATCAGCCTCCTAAGTACTAAAATTACAGATGTGCACCACCATACCTGGCATAAAAATGGTTTTGAAGTGGTTCTTTCCCACATGTAAGTGTGTAAATTATAATATGAAGTAAGGATTGATGAGATTTCAGAATGTTGAATCTATGGTGATCAAACCAAGAGTAAAACAACAGCTGCTAAGGGGTGGTAAGAAGTGGTGATTCAAGGAGCTGTTAGCTATTACTTTACAAAGACAGTAAAATAAGAAATTCAATAAATTAGGATGCCAAATATTTGAATTTACATAGAATATTTCCAAATGCAAAAGTCACACAAGTAACCATTGCTACCTCACACATGCCTCATTCTCAAGAGGACTTCTTTTCTGAGCAGATGTTTATGTACAGGCACAATCTTTTAATTCCTACTTAATTTATACATTTCAAGATAGACTGGTTATGCAAAATAAGTTTTTTCCGTGTTAAGCTGACCTTACCAAATGGGAGAAAGCACACAACCTGATGACATGAGGCACAGAGATAAGGAAAGTGAATTGACCCACTCTCCAGGATGTAAGGCATATTTTGATTTAACATCACAGGGTGACCATCAACTCTCTATCAGTGATTCAGCAACACTCCCAGCAAGCTTAAATTTATAGGGACTAGACAAGGCTCTCCTAACAGTTTTACAAATAAACAGTAAAACATAGTTCATCAAGGATACTTACCCGCTCTTTCTTTGCTTCCTTTGTCAGAGAGGACCTGTAAAAAAAAAAAAATCATGATTTTCTTAATATCTCAAAGTCATGCCAATTTTGTGAAGAATATCATCATCAAGTTTGAAACAGAAGAATCAATCAGCTTATAAAATGAGAATCAAATGGCCTTCAGAAATCAAAATAAAATGTTAACTGGATCATTCAAATTGAATGACTACACAACTCATTTGTAATCATTAAAGTAATTATAATACTCATTCACAGGGAAGATGCATTGAGTTTATCTTTCTTTGACTTAAGTAAAGATTTACATGATACCAGGTGTCTATTTAGTAACTGAGAAGAAAACTGAGTACTAGTTTCTTCCCACTAGTCCACTGCCTTCAGGGCACCAAGATTCTCCTTTGTGCTAAATCTAGTCCCCTAGTCCCCCAGTAGCACTATAGCAGCCAATGCAGCTCTGTTCCTGCTCTTTCCTTCCCCTCTGGCTGTTCCTGGTGGGCTCCCCAATCGCCTATGCCCTTCTTACAGGTTGACTTCATTTACTTTAGTTTTTTTTTTCCATTGAGGATTGATGCTAGGCATTCTTCTCTCCCACTTTGTACCTTCTCATTTATTTCCATGCATTTTGTGATAACATTCAGATTTATATCTCTAACTCAGACCTCCTTCCTTGAGCTCCAGGTCAATAGAGCAAACTGGTGGATTGGACTTCTGCATTTAGGCATGCCATTGCAGACATGTCAAGCTCCATGTGTCCAAAACTCCAAAGTCCCCTCTTACATCCTCTTCTTTACCCCCCTGGCTACATAAATTCCATTCCAAACTGTTCCTCTTTGTGTGTTTCTGTCCTAATGAATGGCATCACCATCACCTGGTTCTTCAAATCGGAAGACCAGAGCTCATCCTTGACCTCTTCCTATCCTCACTGAATCCTCCCATTGCCTAATCCCAAATCTTGCTTTAGTTCATCTGTTTGTTTCTACTTGTACTGTCATCTCCTGGGCAACATTCAGGTGTTACCTAGGTAAGTGCCATAGTTATCTAACTTTTTAGTCTGATTCCAATCATTTCTTTTCGAACTATTCACAGCCAGTGTAATCTTTCTAGAAACAATGTAATCACATTGACTCCTGAAAAGCCCTTCAATAGTTCTCTGAGACCCTAAAAAGAAATATAGTGCAGTGCTTAAGATCCTAAGGTTGGCAATCAGAAAGAAAGTTACTAGCTTCATGACCATAAGAAAGTTTCTGAATTTCTCTAAGCCTCATTTCTTTATCAATAATATGAAGTTGCTCTGAGGTGTAAGTACAATAATCTATGTGATGTACTGAGCCCCATGCATAGTATAAAGGAAGCATACAGTAAATATTTTTATTGATTATTCTGGAAGAAAATTTGACAGAGGGTTTCACCTTACTTTTTCAAAGTATCAGATAAATAATATTCTATGGGAATTAAGAATGAAAGATGAAAAATACTTATACAGTTAAAGTTTTATCCCTGGCACCAGTTTCTCCTCATCCCATTTTTTCCCTCCCTTTCTTTCTCTCTTATTCTATGCCTCTGTTCATAGTTGCCCTGAATAAAAGCAAATCCACAAAAGAGTTGGTGACTGACAATGAGAAGAATCATCTTCCCATAGACATTCACACATTAAAGGGGCAACACCTGATAGCAAACACCAAGAAATGAACCTCTAATGGTAAAACTTCAGACGCTGCAACACATGGGAGGGGAAAGGTCTCTCCATATTTCTCAAATAATATCAAGTAAGTGGCTACTTACTGTTCTAGAGAGAAGCCTACCCAACTAAAGTACTATATCATATTTAAATGGGTTCTACTTGGTTTGAAAGCAAATTTATTTAATGACTATTTGACCTGGAATAACAAGAATAAAATTAGAAAGCAAAATAAGTTGTATTACTGAACACTGAGTTATTAAGCATTATTTTTCTAAATGAAACAATAATGTTTTAATCATCATATAAACATGGCAGTGACACAATAGAATTCTTCACACTTGGCTGTTTAAAAAATTCTCACTTAGAAGTGAAAAGCAATTACTGCAGAGAAATTTCAGTCTTAAAGAGAAAGCAGAATAAAATTGTACCTTGAGATGACCTTGAGATGGAGTGCTACCAGAGCTATCCATATATTAGTAATGATGATAATAATACTAATTTTAAAAATTATTCTTGACTCAAGAACAGATTACTTGATTCTAAAATAAATCAATGTAATCCAGGTGAAATAGGGATTCTCAAATAAACCAGAGTGTTTGACAAAAGTATGGTCAAGTATTATTTTGTCCTAAAAATAGAATATTCCATTAAAAGGTACATGGAGTTTGAATTTGATAAATATATAAACATATTTAGGGATATGAACATTGTAAATGTGAAGTGTCATGATGAGAAAAAGTAAAAAGTAAATACCTAAAATTAAAGAAAAAAGTCAATGTCCTTGAAAAATATAAAATATTACTGAAGTTCAAAGATGTTGAACATATTTGGAAATAAACTACTGATGTGTGTAACCATTTCAGTAGTACACAAAAAATAAGAAGCAGAGGCAGAGAGATAGTCACTTTCCAGAAAAACTAATGAGGCAAAAAATAAATATATAGTATGACAATGCTAAAAAATTGTGTGATGGTAAACATGTACTTCTTCATGAATATATAGCAGCATTTTAACATAATAATTTTCATTTCAAATCACTAGATTCCAGAGGACAGGGAAAGCAAGGAATGGGAATTATTGTTCAATCGGTTCAGAGTTTCAGTTTTATAAGATGAAAGGTCTTGAGCTGGATAATGGTGATGGCTGCACAATAATGTGGATATATTTAATACTACTGAACTGTACATTTAAAATGGCTAAAACAAGCCGGGCACCATACTTAAATACTTAATTCCAGTACTTGGGAGGCTGAGACAGAAGGATCACAGGTTCAAGGACAGCCTCAGCAAGTAGTGAGACTCTCATCAACCTAGTGAGACCCTGTTTCAAAATAAAAATAAAATAGAGCCGGACACAGAGCTCTGATGTAAAATGCCCATGGGCCCAATCCCCAGTACCAAACAAACAAAAAAAGGCTAAAATGCTGAATTTTATGTTCTATGTATTTTATCACATTTTTTTTAAAAAGACCCCTGCAAAAAAAAAAAATCACTAGAAGCACATTCTATAGCAACTCCTTATATGGACACTTCTACTAAATTCTCCTTCAGACCCCTTGGTTTGAAAATCCAAATAATAGAGAAAAAAACTTTTTAGACCTTAGCAATATAACATGTTAATAGGATACTTCTTATAGATTCAAAATGTGGCTTATTGGTAAATAATACAGGAACTGCTATCTCTTGGAGATAATTACTTATGCTCTTCTATTAATCATGAGATTATAGTTACTTCTAGAAACACATGGAGGGTTCACCTTGGAACAAACTGTGGGATGACATCAGTTATTCACCAGGGCCGTAGAGTTAGATTACATATCTACAGACCATTTGTAGATTATTTCTCTGGATATTTTATTCAATAAATATATTAAGTACTTACTTGGCATATACAAATACATATTTCTAGAACCATGCTTGGTGCAGAATCCATTCTTTCTGTTGTAAAGGTGGCTGGGAGTAGGTGAGTTGTCCAAACTGGAGATTTAGGAATTCTAGAATTGTTGGAATGATCTCATGGACAATTCGTGAATAACTGTTAGAATGACCTCATGGATAATTCTTATGGAGAAAACATGACTATGATTTTGCTAGTTAGCACAGACCACAGATGGCATAGACCACATTTGGGTGGTTTTGTTTCCTTCATTAGGAGTAAGTTCCTTTGAAATACTTTTAAAAGCCACTTGCCTCATTTGGTGAGATTCCTCGGAAGGTGTTAAATTTTCTAACACCCTAAAGCCATCAGAAATATAAATCCATAATCACACATACTCTAAGGATAAAAACATTTTCGGTATTTATTATAGTACTAGATTTAAAATGTAATTGCTTTTTGGGACAGATTTACCAAGACATGTATCCTTTGCCTACATAGCCAATTCAGCTAGGCTAAAATATAGAACTGTACTCCATAATCATAAAAAAAATTCAGATAAATTTTATTGGGAGGCTATGTCCCTAGGACGTGTAATGACCAGTCAAGTCAATAAATACATTAACTACTATAGTACTAGTCAAACTAGAAAGCTGTTTCAACACCTGCTGCTCCTGAAACACAAAGGGCCCATTTGTTCTTAATGCCCTCACATAAACCTTGAAAACCAAAAGCAGCAGATAAACTCCCAAGGTAAATAAAATCGTAGGTAAACATGTAAGTCATTTTACTATTTGTCCTTTACTTTATCCAGAACCCACCTGCTGATTTCATACTCAGTAGATTATATTCATTAGTAACCCTGATTTAAATATTACTGAATAATGTCTAAGTAGCAATGAATGTAAAGTGCTAATCACCAGATTATCACTAGAAAGTTCATTTCCTTAGACAAATATAAAGGATGTGAGTATTACACACTGAATTGGGTCCAAGTAAGTTAAGGTTGACTGACTTTGCTGTGGGTGAATTATATCTCAAAAAATAAATATGAAGACAACAAAAAACCTTTTTTTTCCCTAAATCTCCCTTGTGTTAGTTACCTAATAGATCATGTACAAATTATAGGTTAAAAATGGAGGAAAAGGGAAATATTTCAAAGCATTATAATCTGTGATTGCAGAATCATTTATAGAAGTCCTGTTTAAAAAAGAGTTTCAACCAAAGTATCAGTTGATGAAGTGAAATAAAAATATAATGTTCCTTATTGTATTACGTTATTTTTGACTTTAACTTTGGATTAAAAATATTTTGAGCATAGCCATGCAGAGTTTACAAAACACTTTTGATTTATGAAAAAACTATCTATAGTGGTTCTTGCCTAGTTGTCAAAGCTACCCTTTCCCAACTTCGTTTGAGAAAAAGCCATAGGAACTCTTAAAGGTGGGACGGGTGGAGACCATCACAGATTTCTTCAATTATGCCATGAAAGCCAAAAAAAAAAAAAAAAAAAAAAATCTAAGTATAGATAATATATTATAAAATTTTAAATCTACTCTTTATCTTTGTTTCTCTGATTTTCTGTAAATCTCACATAATGCAGTGCTTATTTTCAGTGCCATATAAAAATCTCAACAAAACTTAAATGTAAGTCAAATGAAAATCTGCTTTTGTGGATTTAAGCATTTTCCAGTTCAGTCCATGATGTATAAATCTCTCTGTTTCTAAATATAAATTTTGGTATGCATATATTAGTATCCAAATATTTGAAATAAAGTAGTAATGCATAATTTCAAGCACTTAATCTAATACAAAAAACTAGTCTTTACTAGTTCAGTAAGTCTAAAATGATGTTATTTAATAAACCATGGTATTTTAATAAGCATCCTTGACATCTGGTGCTAATAAAAAGGATTTTATATTTTACAGTTAATATTTAAAGAAAAAAAAAAAACGACTGTAGTTTTTCTATTTATCACAGACCACAGATGGCACAGACCACATTTGGGTGGCTTCATTCCCTTCTTGATTAGTTTATATAAAGAGGCCACTTGTTTTCTTTCTTTCTGTGTATGTTTTATATAGGATTTGGGCCAAGTCCCAGGAATGAATAAATGATGAAAAAAAAAGGAATATATCAAATGAAAATGAAGTTTCTTAATAATAACAAAACTAATTATAGAATTTTCCTGGCTCTAGTGTAGTGAATAAAGTTCATACTAAAACAATGACACCAGGCGTTTTCTATCTGGACCAATATTTGAAGTAAGTTTCCCAGATTTGCAAAAATCCAGACAAACCTAGAAACTTCCATCTTTTATACAGCTGTCTTCTCTCTAGGCAAATGTTGGCCAAGCCTTCTATTCATAGCAGACTTCGCCAGAAGCCTGCGTGACAGCCAGCAGCTGGGTGAGTGCTGCTGGGACAGTCAGCCAGGCACGAGGCCTCCAGATGCTCTCCTCCTCTCTTGCAGTCCTTTTCCAACCAGGAGCCTGAAAACCTGTTTCCTCTTGCTGAGACTTTTTGTGCTTCTCTGTTTAGATCCTATACTTAGTGTCCTGATGCAATTTGGACATGGCTGGGGCTGGTCCCTTTGACCCTCATTCACCCCAACTTACTTATTCCTTAGGCTCTCCTCTGGAAGATGTCATACTTATCTGGAAGCATCAATGCAATAGTTTAAACTATATATAACATGTATTTTCACTATTCTTTCTTAGGAAAATTAAAAATTAATGACTACATGTACACAAGCATTTACCAGATAGTAGTAACAAAAAATGCAATATGCTGTGGGATAGTCAAGGTGACAAATATGAGCTCTGAATTTAAAGTCAATGAGTTAATAAGTGAGAAGTGAAGACATGGGAATATAAACTAATTAGTTCAAATAAAAGTTTTTCTCTTTATTTAGCTAATAATTCTTTAATAATCATAAAAATACTGTTTCAGGATTGGAAATAGGGATTTCCTTGGCAAATAATGATAGAAAAAGCCCAATAGAAAGCATTTCCACTATCTTGACCCCTACTATCTTGTTTTATGAGACTCCTGATCCACCTTAGAATAATTTTGTGGGTAAGTAAAGGACTCTGAAATTTGATAATATAGAAGGAAAAATAAGACATATACATAACACTACTAGGAAGCAATTCAATGAAGGATTTACTACAATACAAAGTTAGATGATTTTGATAATAAGTGCAATTAACATTTAAGAATACTTAGTTAAAGTTAGTAGTGAAATCGTTTGTGTGTACAGTTGAAAATCTGGCTGGATTAGAATAAAATTGAGTTCTTATTCTCTGAATGAGATCCCAATCTAAGACAGAAGACAGCCCCCTAAGCAGAGGGCTGTGGGACAAGTATAGTAACAAAGGTGTATGCAAGACATACTAATTTCACAAGAGGGAAGAGTAATGGAACTTATAAAGTCAGGAGAGATTTATAGACAGGGATAAGTTCACCAGGAAAGTAAGAGGGAATGGGGAATTTCATGGAAACAATGTGTAAGAGGGGCAGAAGAGAGAAGGGGTGTTTGGGAAAATAAAAACAGTCTGGTATTGCCTTCATACCAGTTTTGGAGAAGACTAGAGAGTAACAAGCTTAGAACAATAGTATTGGACTAGATCATGAAGGAGCTTGTATACTATGTTAAGGAATTGAAAATGACTTATATGGGTGATGAGGACTCTAAAACTGCAGGTTTTATAATGGAAAATCTGGAACCAATATGAGTGGTAGAATGAGGAGGGGGGAATCAAACACAAGCCAGTGGATTGTTGCAATAGACCATGACTAGGTAAAACACAGGGCTGGTACTAGGCTGGGCGAGGAAGGAATGGTTATGAGTCATTTTCAAGAGGGATTGATTAAGAACAGACAGGGAAAGAGGGCAAAAGAGAGAATGTGTTTCAGATGGTTTTTAGGTTTGGGCTTGGTCACGTAGTGTTTGAAGATGTCAGGCTCATGAAGATGAGTGGTGGGAGTGGTGAAGGAAATTCTACTTTTAGATACATTGAGTTTGAGGTGATTGTGGGATACCAGGGGCTCTGTGTAAAGAAGCTGGAGCCCAGGAGAGTGGTCTAGAATGAATGAGTATGGAGTATTAGTAATAATTCCAAACTTGAACAGGGGTGAGATTTTCTGGAAGGCTATGATTATACTGAGAATACGAGAGGGAAAGGCAAAAATCTGAGGTCTGCTGATATTTATGAGGTTGAAAGAATAATTAAGGAAAAGCAGTCAGAGAAGAGTGCAATATATAGTATATATAATAACAAAGGGAAAATTTTAACCAGCAGAAGTAGGTTAATACCAAAGGACTAAACATTGGAAATGCTGAAGTCATTAAAATTGGTAATTATGAAGTGACTTCAGCTAGAAACAGGGATAGAAATTAGAAAATAAAGGACTTAATGGAAAATAATGCAATCTTACTAATATAGTGTAATAAAATAATGTAATCTAAAAAATTCAACCAGAAAGTTTGCAGGAAGCAAAAGTCCTAGCCTTGGGAGGCAATTTGATGGAGAACTTTTATAAATTAGAAGAAATCTCAATATGTTCAGGGACCAAGGAAAGGAAAATCATGAAGACTGAAGCTGTGGATTCTAGGGAGCAGGGACCCAAAGAGGTGGCAAGATTTGACTCTCTAGCAGGCCTAGCTAGAGAAAGAGATGAGGGTGTGGGTTCTGAGAGCCTGGGTGTGGTCAACAGACAATAGTTGAGGGTCATAAATGGTAGGTCCTTGCTGGAGCTAGAGAGGGGCACAGGGGAAAGGTGTTTGCCATTTGAAAAGCAACACAGTATTTCCCTCTTCGGTACTCCTATAGTGTTCAGATTATAGTTTTCTACTTACATACTACCTCAAACTAGTCTGTAAATATTTCATAAACTTATCATTTCTCTTTAAGGAAATATGAGTACTGGTAATGAGGACTCTTCTGTATTTCCTTTAAGGCATTATGGTATACAGGTTCAGCATCCCTAATCTGAAAATCTGAAATCTGAAGTGCTCCAAGATCTGAAACGTTTTAAGCCCAACATGATGCCACAAATGGAAAATACTACACCATGAGTTCCTTTTATGCACAAAATTGTTTAGAATATTGTATAAAATTATTAACAGGTTATGTGTATAAGGAGTATGTAAAACATAGATAAATTTTGTGTTAGACTTGGGTTCCATATCCAAGAAATCTCATTATTTATATGCAAACAATCCTAAACATGAAAAACTCCCAAATCTAAATCACTTGTGGTCCCAAATATTCCAGATAAGGGATAGTCAACCTGTATGAAAGACTTGGGTTTTTTAATTAGATGCATTAGATTTAAATCATGAATATAACTCTTGCCAGTTATATGAGCAACTGTTTGCACTTGTGTGAGACTCTTTCCTTATGTATAAAATGGAGATGGTAATATAGACCTCATAAGAATGTTAAGATTAAATTTTTGAAAATTGTGTACTATCTCTTGCCTATTGCATCTAGCACTAAACTGAAGACAGATTGCTCAATTCATTTGAAATAATGAGTAGCCTGGAACACTTTTGCATATCTACTTGAAAATGTCTTTTTCTTCAACTACTATATTCAGTTTCATCCCTAACTTTAACATTTTCATTCCTAACATTAGAGAAGTTTTTGAAACAGTCATTCTTTCACATCCCAATTTTGTCCTTTAGTAATCATAACCTTCACCCCCATTGTCAGTCCTAAATTTACAAGAAATCAGAGTGGTTTCACTGTTACCACATGGCGGACCTCCTTGGGGATAGCCCCCCTGGGTTTGACTGCTTCATAGACATATTTGCCTTGGCCTTCAGACTTCTGTTTAAATTCTAGTGCTCTCAGCTTTCAAAATTATATAATACTAAAGTGATATATTTTACTTAATGCTTTGTTTTCTTCATAAAAGAAATTCAGGGTTAAAAATTCCCCCTAAATTCTGCCTCATAAGCCCCATGCTTCTTAAGCTGTCACTTTTAAGCTGAATATAAGCCAATAGAGAATAATTGGGTCACCAAGTTCTGGACACACAGCCCTGGAAAATATCAGAAGTGAATGGTCTGCACCTCTTTCAGGATCCAGCTCAAGTAACTTCCTGGATGAATTCTAAGTACTTTAAGCAATCACAATCATATCAAAGTCAATCACTAAACTGAACTAGAGAAGGAGGGAGGGGGAGGGAGTGGGGCGGGAATTGGGGAAGGGTTAAATGGAAGATGTGTGCATGTATGTCTCTACCAGCTTGTACATAACAAAGATGTATGATTACAATGCACCAATAAAAACAACTAGTACTTAACAAAGATGTATGCTATATTGCACGAATTACTACAATAAAAAAAAAATGACTCGGGAACATTTTTTCTTCTAGATATGGAGGATGTTGGTGATGTTGGCTTTTGATTTTGGATTTGAAAGCCACAGAAAAGTCAATTGTTTGAGGAAATGTCAATAAGAGATGAACTATAGAAGATAATGGAGATCCAGGATTTAAAAGCTGTTATTGACCCACATGTAATTTTACATCATCTTTAGCCAAAAGCAGTTATATAAACAGTGCTGCATGCTACTATTTTAAAAAGAAGAGAAAGACATCCATCAAAAATTGAAAGTTAAAAAAAAATTGTTGTGGTGGTTATAGGGGGCTGGAGAGTGGGTCTTGCAACTCAACAGCAGAAAGTAGTGGCCTGGATATTTCCTTCTCTGTTCCTGCCAACTTCTGCATAAAGGTGTTGATGAGAAGTAGAAATGAGTGTAGTAGGAAGAAGAGACTTTAAAAACAAGGCTGATGAGCCGGGCGTGGTGGCGCACGCTTGTAATCCCAGCATTCGGGAGGCTGAGACAGGAGGATCCGGGTTCCCGGCCAGCCTCAGCTACTTAGTGAGGCACTCCGCAACTTAGCGAGACTTGGTTTCAAAATAAAGAATAAAAAAAAAAAAAAAAATAGGGCTGGGGGTATAGCTCGGAGGTAGAATGCCCCTGAGTTCAATCCCCAGTACCACAAAAAACAAAACAAAACAAAACAAAACAAAACAAAACAAAAAAAACAAGGCTGATGAGCTTGATGTGAAACCCACAAGCTAAATAGAGAGCCTTTATGGTACTGAACTGAATGATGAGTTTTTTTTTTGTCCTTATGTTTACTTAATGCCTTAGCTCCTAACAACTCAAAGGATCTTCTACTTGAGATGGCTATGAAAACCCATTGTTCAGATCTTCTGCTGCAGAAAGCTCTGCCTCTCTTCATCTGTCACCCTTTCAGTGCAGAGGCTATACTTACTATAAGTTCCTCCTACCAGTGGGTAAGCCTTGGGGGAATACTGATACAGGCCCTCCTAGTGATAGGCAGGACACTTCCTATAGGTGGCTTCAGCTTCAGGACTCCTCACTGGTGTGGCTAAGCTCTTTTGGAATTGCACTGTGGCAAGAGACTCCTCCATCCCTCTTTCATATGTATCAGACATCCTGTTTCTGTAGCCTGGAGGTTTTTCTCACTTTCCTTTCTCCTGAAATAAATCTCTTGTGTATCTAATCCTATCTCAGTATCTGCTTCTTGGAAGATAGGAACTAACATGCATATTCACTATCTTATTTTTGCTTTATGGTTATAAGCACATATTTACAGACAAAAGAACTGAGATAAAGAAAGATTTAATAAACCATCAAACTTAACGACCTATCTCTGCTCCATCTCAGGGCCCAAGGCTCCTAATTCCCCATAGTCTTTAATTTCACAGATATTTATTGCATGACTACTATGTGCTTGGCTCTAGAGCTTAACTAAGAATAAAGAACTTCTGTTGAAGAGTTTGATGCAAGAGAAAGCATGCTCAGATGTGTGATCTAATGAGATCATCTGGATGCCAAATAGAGAATGAACTTGTGGGGAAGGAGCAAGGACAGGTCAGAGGAGGCCAGACTGGAGGCTGGTGCAGACATGCAGAGAAAAGATGACAGTAGCATGTGTGGGGATAGTTCCAGTATAGATACAGGAGGTGGAGAATATATACAATAGAGAAAATTGAGAACACTGGTGATTCAGCAGATATTTACTCTGAACAGGGCCCTGGGCTACACTCTGAGAACATAGAGGACAAAAGACACATTCCCAATTCTTTAGAAGTATTTGACTGTCTTCTCTTAAAAAATGTATGAATAAAAGAGCTTTGACTTTGCTCCAATCGTTAAAGCCCACTGACATAATGGAAAGAAGGAGGAAAAAGCTCAACTCTCCATCACCTATAAAATGAGAATATGGCCATAAGCCTAAACCACAGACTATGACACAGAAGCCAATTACAATGGAAAGTTCTGCCAGAATGAGGATACTGAGAGCACACCCAAACCTCAGGCTCTGAACAGGATATGGCCTTCTCCAAAAATAAATGTCACAAAAGCAGGAGGCCTAGGCAATGATTATTAACGAGAACTCCCAGTACCAGGGGAGTGTGGGAGAACCAGAGGTACTCTTGTGTGTTGCTCCTTATCAAGAAAGGAAGTCAGGGGAGGTGGGGACAAGTCATGCTGTTGTACCATGTTTCTTTCTACACCCAGAGGTAAAGCAATGATTAAGGATGGATAATAACTATCAGGTCTTACACCAAAGACTTGTGATTTACTGAGATTTGTTTATTTCTATCATCTTTTTTATATGCCCTCCCAAGTTAGAAGCAGAAAGGGTTTCTCTGGACCTCTTTGATAAAGGCACTAATTCCATTTATGGGTATTTTACCCTCCTGACCTAAACACCTCTAAATAGCCATTGCCACTGGGGATTGGGTTTCAACATATGAAAAGGGAGTAGCATAAACATTCATTCTATAATAATACCTCCTTACAAAATACAATTAATAGCAGAAACTACTAAGAAAATTGTAAAAATGAAAAATTAGCTCAGTCATGGAAAAATCATGATGCAAGGACAGGTGGTGAGTAGCAAGTCCATTTAAAATTGGAATCAAGGCATTTCCATAGTCTTACATTGTTATAGTTCTATAGTTATAATTCACATAGTTATCTAAAGTTTTTATTCTGACCATGTTGAAATAATCATATAAAGGCAAAACTCAAAAAACATGGAGGATGAAATGCTGGAGGAGGTGTAAATGTGCTATTTTCTTATCTTTTATAATATGGAGATAACAGATATCACTTAAAATTAAAATATGTAGTTTACAGAAGCATAATAAACCCAACTGCTTCATGTTTTTCATATTTTCTATTAACTTAAAGGAATATTTGTGGTGTGATTTCTCACACATGCACAAACTTTTAAGACTAGCAGTTCCTTTTAAGTTTTTTTATCTTCAAATAAAATTAAAATATAATAAATTATTATTATGATAAGGCTGCTGCTGCACAGAGAGGGCCTTTTTATGGATTAGAATAAAGCAACACCTGTGCGGAAGCAAATATCAAATATCACACACACACACACACACACACACACACACACACACTCCCTTTGGGTGGCTGAATTACAAAAAAGCCCGCTTCTTCCTAGCTAATGACACATGTATTATTACCTGGATATTAAACCTCCTTCTTGTAGCCTGGGCACCTCTGAGAAGGGAACAACCTGCACAACATTTTTTTAAATCTTGCCTTTAAAATTTTTATAGCCGTATTGAGTTATAAATAAGATAATAAATTGGGTAAATTTAAAGTGTATGAGTTGATCATTTTTGACATGATCATACACATGAGAATGGCTACAACCAAGACAACAAAATATGTCTGTATTTGTATCTCCCTCCCAAAGTGTCCTGCTGCATTTTATAATTTCTTATCCCATTCCCTTTAACCTCTACTTCCAGTACTCAGCCAGCCAGTGATCTGCCTTCTCTTACTATAAATTGATCTGCATTCTTTAGAATTTTATATAAATGAAATTGTGAAGTATTTACAGTCTTTTTCTGCCTTCTTTCATTTAGTATAATGCATTTGAGATTCATTCATATTATTGTCTGCATCAATACTTTGTTTTGTGTTATTGGTGAGTAGTATTCCATTATACAGAGATACCACAATCTGTTAAGATACCATTTGTCTCTTAACATTTAACTTATTTCCAGTTTGGGGCTATTATAAATCTAGCTGCTATGAACACTCATATATAATTCTTTGCACGGATATATTCTTCTTTTTCTTATGGAAGTGAGATGATGGAATCACATGATAGGTTTATGTTTGACTTTTTCAGAACTGCCAGGCTGTTTTCCAAAGTAGCAAAATTCCAATTACTCCATTTCCTTGTCAACATGTGGTAATAGGGAGCCTCTTTAATTTCTGCCAATCTAATAGGTGTATAGTGGGATTTAATATTGGGGCTTTAGTTTTCATTTGCCCAGTATCCAATAACATTGAGCCTCTTTTTCTATGCTTATTTGCCATCTCTATACTGATTTTAATGAAATATTTAATTTTTCATTAAAAATTAAATTTTTAATTTTTTCTCATTATTATATGTTAGAATTCTTAATATATTTTGGATATGAGGTCTCTATTAGAAAAATTATTTGTGAAGATTTTCTTCCAGTCTGGGGCTCATATTTCTATTCTCTTACCTGTATCTTTTGAAGACAGAAGGTTTTAATTTTGTACATATCCAATCAATCAACTATTTCCTTCCTTCCTACCTTCATTATTTATTTATTTATTTTGTAATTGTAATGGGGATTGAACCCAGTACAACTGGGTTCAGTTCTACCATCGAGCCACACTCTCAACCCTGTTTTATTTTTTACTTTGAAGTAAGGTCTCACTAAGTTGCTGAGGGCCTCACTAAGTTCCTGAGGCTGACCTTGAACCTTTGATCCTCCTGTTTCAGCCTCCCAAGTACTAGGATTATAGGCATGCCCCACCATGCTCAGCTGTCAACCTTTTTTTTTTATGAATTGCTTTTGGTGTCATATCTAAAAAATTCTAATTCATATAAAAAAGTCTAACTTAAGGTCATAATGATTTTTCTTCTTTCACATTTCTTTCAAAATTTCTTCCAGAAATTTCATAGTTTTATAATTTACATTTGTCTATGACTACTTTGGGATAATTTGGTATGTGGTGAAATGTATAGATAAAATTTTATTTTTTTCATATACATAAACCAATTGGAATTCCAACTGTCTCAGCAGTGTTTTCTGAAGAGATTATCTTTTCTTCATTGAATTGCTTCTGCCTCTTTGCTGTTTTTCATTATCAAATATATGGTATTTTTTTATCTCCTTATTTGGATCATAAGCTATAACTCTTTGATCTTTGCTGCTTACTAGAATTTTAATGCCTGTTTTAGAATTTACAGGTATAATATCATACGTCATGTATAGCATAAAACTTGTAACACTATATTTCCATTCCTCCCTCCTCTTTTGGACTGTCACTGTTATATATTTTACTCCTATGTCTGTTATAAGTGCCCCAATATACTATTTAAACAATTAGTTTCAAAGAGACTTAAATGTTTTAAATTTCATTTATTATTTCCATTATTCCTTATTCTTTTGTATAGATCCATATTTCCCTCTGGCACAAATTTCCTTTTAATGAAGATCTTCCTTTAATATTTCTTGTATTAGATCTGTTTATGATTAATTTTATTTTTTTATTTTTGTATGCATAAGACAGTCATTATTCCACCTTTATTTAGAGACTTTCTTTCGGGCTATAGAATTTCTACTTTGACTTTTTTTTTTTTTTCTAGTACTTAAACATTGGCATGCATTGTTTCCAAACAGACATCTGATGTCATTCTTACTTGTGTTCCTTTGTATGCAATGTGTCTTTTTTCCCTATATTTTTATCTTTTTAATTGGTTTAAATTAGCTTCATTATGATGTGTTTTGGTGTAATTTTCAAGTGTCTTGTGTTTGAAATATCTTGAGTTTCCTAATAGGCTTTTTTTTCTAGGAGGTTTAGAGTTTTCATTAAATTTAGAAAAAAATTGGCTGTTGTTTCTTCATATATATTTTTGTTTACCTTTTTCCCTCTTTTTAAAAAGAGACTCTAACTACATTGATAGACTGCTTGGACTTATTCCATAGCTGATGCTCCTTCTTTCTCCTATTTTTAAAACATTTTTTCCTCTGTGTGTTTCATTTTGAATAGTTACTATATCTTCAGGTTCATGCACTGAAGTTTTCTTCTTTTGTGTCTCATTTGATGTTCATTACATGCAGTGTACTTTTTAAATCTCAGACATTGATTCTTAGGAGTTCATTTTGGCTCCTTTTTGCGTCTTCTATGTTTCAACATATTCAGTTTTTTCCCTTTTTGAACATATGAAATGTAGTTATAATGAATGTTTTAATATCTTCATCTAGTAATTTTATCATTTGTATTATGCCTGGGTCTGTTTCTGTTTATTGGTGTGTCTTCTCATTATAGGTTCCACTTTCCTGCTTCTTTTCATTCCTGATAATTTTTAATTGTATAACAGAGTTTTTAAATTTTTCATTATTGAGTGCTGGATATTTTTGTATTCCTATGTATATTTTTCAGTTTTGCTCTGGGATTCACTTAGTTTTGTTGATATAATCTTTCCAATGCCTGAATTTAAACTCGTCTTTTGAGATCAGTGTATCGTTTGTTTGAGGGCTAATTTATCATCATCACTTAAGCAGCATCTTTTGAGTAATCTACTGACATCCCATGACTATGGTTGAGAACACAAGCTTTTCCCAGCTCTGGGTAAAGTCTAGGATTGTTACTTCTAGTACTTTCTGGCAGTTCTTTCCATAGTCTTTGTTTTTTCACATGTATGTGCTGATAAAAAAAGAAAAAGAAAAAAAAATCAGCTGAGGATTTGGGGTGGAAGAACCCTCCACAGTTCTCCAGAGCTCTTTGTTAAGCTCTGCCTCCAGTACTCTGAACTAGACCTGCCTTGACCTCCCTGCAATTCAAACATTGTCTTTTTAAGTCAGGAAACCCATTAAGCCTGCATTTCTTGCATTGAGGCCCTGGTATTTTCCTCGGGCATTAATCTGGAACAACTGTACAGCTAAATTAGTTTGTTTCCCCTTTTCCAGAGTTCACTGTCCTTTGCTTTCTGATGTCCAATGTTTGAAAACCACTGTTTCATATATTTTGCTGTTTTGGGTTTTGTTTTGCTTTAGTCATTTCAGGTGGCATGGTATATCCAGTTTCTGATATTCTATTTTAGGTAGAAGTGGAAGTCCTAAATGTGTTTTTGTAAAATTATTATATATGTATTTATCAAGAGATTTATGAGGTAAATATCAACAACAGTAACAAAAGTTGTTTCCAGGTACTGGGATTGGGATGATATTTTCCATTCTTTTTTGTTATTTCCTAATTATTGAAATATTAACAATGTATCACTTTTATTTTTAAAAATAGCTCATGGCTCATTTCTCTAATAGAACATTTGTATCTCAAATTTTTAAAATAACGTTTATTAACCATGTTAATTTTTTTCTAAACTTCTAAAACATCATGTAGAGTCAGCTCTGCAAAAATGGTGACATCTTTCTTGCACTAAATTAAAATTGCCAGTTCCATACTTTAAAACTTTGCTATTATACCTGAAATCCTCACAATTTTAAGTCTACTTACAGACATAAATATGAGTGTTATTCATTCATTGAATATTACTTAGCAGTAAAAACAAATAAATTATTGATACAAAACAACATAAATGAATTTCTGAGTGAAAGAAACCAGATAATAAAAAGCAATATTGTTTACTTCCGTATTTGTAAAATTTAAAAAAATGCAAAATAATGTGCTGTGCCAGAAAGCAGGTTGGTTCTTGCCTGGGTATGACAGTAGTGAGGAAGGAGGGACGGCTAAGGGGAATGAGAAAACTTTTGGTGTGATGGTGTCCTCAGTGTATGTATATGTTAAAAGTTATCAATTGTACACTTTAAATATGTGTACTTTATTGCACATTAATTATGCCTCAATAAAGCTGATTTAGGAAACATTCATTTTAAATTTGTAAAACAATCAACCCTGTAACATATGTCTATTCTAAATTCATAAAGGAGAGAAAATTACAGTGTACTGAGCACCTGCTCTGTGTTAGACAGTGCTAACTGCTGGTACTTGACTTTGTCATTTAATCTTCATACAAACCAGAAGAGGCAAGCATTCTCAGTCCCACATTTTACAAACAAGGAAACCCAGGCCCAGCAACATTTAGGATTACTCGGTAGGGACCCCAGTATTTGAACTAGGTCTTATTTCAGATTTTTGCCTTTCTCTTAGTAGAAGAGGTCTATTGGGGCCTTTTTAACTACTAAAATTCCTAAGTATTATTCATTTATTTGTTGACGATATTTTTGCTTTTCTGATCTTTTAAAGTTAGATTATAGTTTACAGATTATTCAGAGTGGAGATAAAACATTTGAATTTATAATATAGAATTTTCATTTTTTCTTTGTCATGATATATATGTTTATATAAAATGTGAAATGGATACACATTGCAGAATGTCAAGTAGAACAAGGAAAAATTCTATCCTATGTTAAAATCCAGAATGGTTTGGTAATTGGCTTTGCCATACAATGAAACAATATTATTTTCTTTCTATTTTTTATTTGTATTAGGAATACCCAACCACAATGAAGAAGAGACAAACTTGAATGTCACTTCTCTACACATCAATACATTGTAGCCTCTCTTCCCTTTCTGCTTCTTGCTCATAAACCCTGCACTCTGCCACATTTATTCCATTTCTCATTTCCCTGCCCATGTACTCTGCCCTCTGCCTCTGAACTTGTACTTATGCTATTCCTGTCTACCTGGAATGAAGTCCACCTTGAAAATTTCAACATTCTTTAAGATTTGTTTGAATACATCCTTAGCTATGATGTCTTCCATGCTTATCCTAACCAATAATGATCAACTCCCTCTTCCCAGTTCTTGGAATATTTGTCTTAACCCTTAGAAATCATAAACTACCTTCTTAGTATACTTGCTGCTTTTACACTTTAGTATTTTAAATTATTCAAGGGCAGGAGTTCCTTTTGAGAAGAGCCTCTCAAAGTGCCAAGTTTATTGCCTTACTCTTAACAAATTATCAATGCATATTTGGTAAGCAAGTGAGTAAGTAAATGATTTTCAAACCTCTAGAAGTACCAAGAAAAGTTAGATAATGCAGGCACTAGATGTACAGAACTCACTCTGGTAACTTAATTGGCCATCTGGGGTGTGCTAACCCAGAGCTGGCAGTGCAAAATCAATAGGAATGTGTTTAGGAGCATTTCACCTTGTTAGATCCTGCAACGTGGTAGAAATAAGATATTAGCCTTTTGGGATTTTTTTTTTAGTCAAAAAACACACATAGTAATGAAATATTATAAGGTCAGTGGTTTAAGACATATTCCCATCAAAAGGTATAAAGTCTGGGGTTTACTTCAAAATAAGGCAATAGGAGGCCAAGAGAATGTTGGTGAAACAAAATTCGCCATGTTGACCATTACTGAAGCAGAGGGATGAATACATAGGGCTTTATCATACTAGTCTCTGTAGTTTTGTTTCTATTTGAATGTTGCAATAGTATTTTAAGAAAAAAAATGGTTAAAGCAATAAGACATATAAAGTGAAGTACAAAATATTCTCATTTATGTAAGTCAAATATTTTTAGATATATGACCTTTCCAAGTCTTATTTGATAAAAAATAATACAAAGTCCTACGGAAATTGCTTCCATGCCATCATGCTCTTTAAAGCCATTATCAAAAGATAGTTGGTCCTCCATATCCACAGGTTTTGCATGTGTGGATTCAACCAACTGTAGATTGAAAATATTTGTGGAAAAATTGCATCTGTAATTAGCATGTTCAGACTTTTTTCCTGTTACTATTATCTAAAAAATAAAGTATAGCAACTATTGACATATAATTTGCATTGTATTATGTGTTACAAGTCATCTAGAGATGATCTAAAGTATTTGGGAGAATGTGCATGGATTATATGAAAATACTACACAATTTTATATGATGGGCTTAAGCATCTGAGAATTTTGGTATCTGCAAGGGTCCTAGAACCCATCCCCGGGGAATGACTGGATACTTTCTGATCTTTGATAGTGGCCTTATGCTAATTTTTACGTAAGAATACTATTTCTTTACTTATTTAAAAATATGTTGAATGCCTACTATATGCTACATACTGTGGAACCTGCCTGTGATAAACTCTTAATCTGATATGGAAGTCAGACTACAGGTGACCATTTAAACCTTGGATCTTTCCCAGCTCTATAAAAACAACCTCAAGCCCAACACTTGGGAACTGTCACTAATTTCTCTTTCCCTCACTCCATATAGACAATGTATCATCAAGTCCTTTCAATTCTACTAAAAAAATCCCAAATTTTCCTCTTTTGCATTTATTTTTATCATCTTCATTGTTACTTTCCTTGCTTTTACCATTCACCATGATCTGTTGCTCACACTGTAGTAGCCTGTTAATTAGTCTTGCTTTTGTTTTTATATACCCATCATGCTCCTTCTAAGAACAATCTTCAAAAATTAGGCATGGGAAAATGTTCCTTCTCAGTGCCTGAAAATCTCTGACAGGTTCCCACTGTATTTAGGATGGAACTTTAGGATCTGGCCTTGCTGATCTGCAAGCATACCACTTTGCATATTCATCTTCTATAGACTGGATGGCCTATCTGAAGAAATAGCATGTATTACACTAAGAAGCACTCCAGGTTGTCTAGGGAAAAAAATATGCAACTACTCTGTATATTACAAATTATCTTTCTTAAGGAAACATAGAAGTACTATAAAACCTGGCCTTCACTATAAACAGATTACTATAAAGATAATGTAGTTGATATTAAGAAAAAATGAGAATAAAATCTAACTATAAAATTTCCCTTTGCTCCCTGTAAATAATTATAAAGTATTTTTAAGATTTACATCTTCCAACATTACACCCATGAAGTGAATGTGCTTACTATTTACTTATATTTTTATCCTATCTCACTCAGGTTTAATCTATTTGCATACTAACATCACATAAAAATTTAAAGACTAGATAGAAAATCTCTAAGTGAAAACTATAAATATAAGAAAAAACACCAACAACAAATTAACCTAGAAACCTAGCATAATTTTATGTGATTGGTTGTTATTTCTAAGTTGCTTTCAAGGCAGAAAATGCAACATGCATAGAAAGCAGCTTGAGTCAGAAGATGACTTCTGTGAACTCAAAAGTCTTAGATACAAATTTAATACAACTTGGTGATTTTTCCTGATCTTTGGTCTCATAGAAACAAATATTTCCTCAAGTATATAATCAGGTATGGATGGGTAGCAGATATTTTTATTTTCTAAAAGGACACTAGGAACAAAGGAGGCAGAGCGTGCAGCAGTGGCGTGTGTTGTGAACTGGCGGTCGCCATTTTGCCAGCTGCCATCTTGCCAGTGGCCAAGAGCAGTGTCTATCAGCACCAAGACCTCCAACGACCTCCTGCGCACCCAACAACCAGAAGTGGAGTAAGCGACCATGGAATTCCACACCCTAATCAGGCAGCATATCCCCTCAGGATCAATAGAGATCAAGAATACCTGGGACACTCCAGATCACCCCTCCCACTGGAGCCAGAGCAGCAGGGATCTCTTCTCTCCCTCTCTCCCATCTATATTCTTCTCCTCAACACTTTTTCCCTTCTCTTTTCTTTTTCCTTTTTTCCCTGTCTCATATCAAGACCATCTCATAGTACCACACTTAAAACTCTACATTGACTACCAGAATCCCCCGATATATCCACCATCTCTAATCTTTATAAGATATCACCTCAACACACTCAACCTCTTATTCCACTGGACCACACCCTCTACTTTACCTATTCTTGCATTCATCACTGTGACTTCTCACCCAACTGTTACCACTGAACACAACCTGTCCCTGTATATACCAGCAGATACCTCTAAACTCCGACTGCAGAGATTGGGTGAGAAAACTTGCAAGAGCAGCAAAGATATAAATTTAAGAACAGGGGAACCATGGGAAGGAAAAATAGCAAAGAAACAATGAGCCACCATAACCCCTCAGTAACAGATCTCACCAACCCAGAATGGCAGAGACTACCAGAAGAACAATTCAGATCTTTAATACTAGAAACAATACAAGATTTTTGGAAAGAATGTAGGGAGAGTTGGAAAGAAATAAAGGAAGAAATAAACAAAGAATCTGACACCCTGAACAGGAACCAAAGAGAAGCATTGAAGGAAGTGAAAGATGCAATAACTGAAGTGAAGGCATCAATACAAACTATAAACAGTAGATTAGACCACATGGAAAATAGAATATCACTCTTAGAAGATGACCATTCCAAAAATGAATCCATTGTACATAATTTAGAAAAAAAAAATTTTGACAGTATGAATTGGACATGGATGAGATCTGGGCCAATTTTAAAAGAACTAACCTAAGAATAATAGGCATAGAAGAGGGATTAGAAGTTGAAACTAATGGAATAAACAATCTTTTCAAAGAAGTAATATCAGAGAATTTTTCAAACATAGAAAGAGAAGTTGACACACAGGTATAGGAAACATACAGAACTTCCTTGAGACAAGACCAAAGAAAAGGTTCACCATGCCACATAATAGTCAAGTTGACTAATGTAGAGGCTAAGGAGAGAATTCTAAAGGCAACAAAAGTAAAAGGCCAAGTGACATTTAGAGGCAAACCAATTAGAATCACTCCAGACCTCCCAAATCAAGTCATGAAAGCCAGGAGGGGCTAGAGTAACATATTCAAAACTCTGAAGGAAAATAACTTGCAGCCAAGATTCTCCTACCCAGCAAAACTCTCTCTCAAAATTGACAAGGATATAAAAATCTTCCAGGACAAACAGAAACTGAAAGAATTTATGATGTCCAAACCAGCACTAGAGAAAATACTCAAAGAGATTAACTATAAAGAAGAACTAACAAGTAAACGTCAGAATCATAGAAACAATAATTTCCAGGAAGCAAATAACTAAGCAAAGAAGAATAAACACCACCGAAAACAGAAGTCAAAACTCAAAATGTTAGGAATTAAAAATCATCTCTCAATACTCACACTGAATATAAATGGTCTCAACTTCCCAATAAAAAGGCACAAGGTGGCAAAATGGATTAAAACCTAGAATCCATCTATATGCTGCCTGCAAGAAACACACCTTACAAGCAAAGATTCCCACAAGTTAAAAGCAAAGGGATGGAGTAAGGTAATCCATGCCAATGGAACTCGAAGACAAGAAGGAGTAGCAACCATGATATCAGATAAATTAGACTTCAAGCCTAAGCATCTCAGAAGAGACAAAGCAGTTCATTTTTTACTAGTAAAAGGAACAATCCAGCAAGAGGAAATAACAATTAATAACATCTATGCCCCAAACATAGGTCCAGCCACTTTCATAAAACAAACTCTTTCTGATATAAAGACACACATAGATTCCAATACACTAATACTGGGAGACTTCAATACTCCTCTCACATCACTAGACCAATCTTCTAAACAAAAGGTCAGTAGAGGTGCTTCAGACCTAAAGAATACCATAAACCAAATGGACCTATTAGACACATATAGACTATTTCACCCAACTACAGCTGAATTCACATTTTTCTCAGCTGCACATGGAACCTTCTCCAAAATAGACCACATTCTGGCCACAAAGTGAGCAATAGCAAATTCAAAAAATGTAGCATAATTCCCTGCATCTTTTCAGACCACAATGTAGTGAAACTAGAAATCAACTCTAAGAAGACCAGATTAACCATGTAAACAAATGGAGACTGAACACCACACTGCTGAATGAGGACTGGGTCATAGAAGAAGTAAGGGGAGAAATTAAAAAATTCCTAGAAACCAGTGAAAACAGAGACACAACATATCAAAACTTCTGGAACACCTTGAAGGCAGTACTAAGAGGAATATTTATAGCACTGAGTGCCCATATAAGAAGAATGGAAACTCACCAAATAAATAACCTAATGACACAGCTCAAATCCCTTTAAAAACAAGAACAGTCTAACCCCAAAGCCAGTGGAAGACAGGAAATCATGAAGATCAGAGCAGAAATTAATGAAATAGAGAATAAAAAAACAATACAGAAGATCAACAAAACCAAAAGCTGGTTTCTTAAGAAAATAAACAAGATAGATAAACCATTGGCCAACCTAACCAAAAGAAAGAGAGAATCAACCCAAATTACCAAAATAAGAGATGAAAAAGGGGATATTACCACCAACAGTATGGAAATATAGAGGATCATCAGAAAAACTATACTCATTTTGAAAAACTATACTCCAACAAAATAGAAAATCTAGAAGAAATCGACAAATTTCTAGACACATATAACCTTCTTAAATTGAGTCAAGAAGATATAGAAAACTTAAACTGACCAATAGCAATCAAAGAGAGAGAAACAGCAATAGTTTACCATCAAACAAAAGCCCAGGGCCAGATGGTTTTCCAAGTGAATTTTATAAAACATTTATAGAAGAGCTAATCCCAATACTCCTCAAACTATTCCGTGGAATAGAAAGAATCGAGACCCTCCCAAACACATTCTATGAAGCCAACATCACATTAATACCAAAGCCAAATAAAGACAGCTTAAGAAAAGAAAACTATAGGCCTATATCATTGATGAACTTAGATACAAAACTGCTAAACAAAATACTAGCAATGAGTATTCAAAACCACATCAAGAAAATTATACACCATGACCAAGTCGGGTTCATCCCGGAGATGCAAGGCTGGTTCAACATACGAAAAACAATCCATGTAATTCACCACATAAACAAAATCAAAGACAAAAATCACATGATCATCTCAATTGATGCTGAAAAAGCATTTGACAAGATCCAACACCCATTCATGCTAACAGCACTTTAGAGAATTGGAATAGAAGGAACGTACCTCAAAGGGAACATACTATAAAGGCAATATACAATAGGCCCACAACCAACATCATACTAAATGGGGAAAAACTCCAAGAGTTCCCACTAAAAACAGGAACGAGACAAGGATGTCCATTATCTCCTCTTCTGTTCAATATAGTACTTGAGATTCTAGCCAGAGCAATAAGGCAAGAGAAGGAAATCAAAGGGGTAAAAATAGGGAAAGAAGAATTAAAACTATCCCTTTTTGCACATGACATGATGCTATACTTAGAAGACCCAATACTCTAAACCAAAAAACTTATAGGACTGATCAACAAATTCAGCAAAGGTGTCTGGATACAAAATCAATCTTCAAAAATCAGAAGCTTTCCTGTATGCCGTCCATAAATCCATTGAAAAAGAAATCCAGAAAACAATTCCGCTCACAATAGTACCCCAGAAAATAAAATACTTAGGGATAAACCTAACCAAAGAGGTAAAAGACCTCTATAAGGAAAACTAAAAAAAGTTGAAAAAAGAAATCAATGAAGACCTTAGAGATGAAAAAATCTACCATACTCTTGGGTAGGCAGAATAAATATCATCAAAATGGCCATCCTCCCAAAACTGATCTACAGATTCAATGCAATACCCATGAAATTACCAAGGTCACTCCTCACAGACATAGAAAAATCAGTACTAAATTCATTTGGAACAATAAAAAGCCCAGGATAGCCAAAATAGTTCTTAGCAACAAGAACCATGCAGGAGGTATCACAATACCTGACTTCAAACTCTTCTACAAAGCCACAATAATAAAAACAGCATGGTATTGGCACAAAAACAGACACATAGACCAATGGAGCAGAATAGAAGACTCAGAAACAGACCCACATGCTTATAGTCAATTGATTTTTGACAAAGCAGCCAAAAATATACACTGGAAAAAAGATAGCCTCTTTAACAAATGGTGTTGGCAAAACTGGTTAACCATATGCAGGAAAATGGAAAAAACCCCACTTTCTCACCCTGCACAAGAGTCAACTCAAGGTGGATCAAGGACCTGGAAGTTAGTCCAGAGACTTGCAGCTACTTGAAGAGGGCATAGGACCAACACTTCAACACATAGGCACAGGTAAAAACTTTCTCAACAAGATCCCCCAAACACAAGCAACTCAAAGGAAGATCAATACATGGGATTGCATTGAAATGAAGAGCTTCTGTGCATAAAAGGAAACTATCAAGAACCTCAACAGAGAGCCCACAGAGTGGGAGAAAATTTTTGCCAGCTACTCTTCTGATAGAGGTCTAGTATCTAGGATATACAGAGAAGTCAAGAAACTCACAGCTAAGAAAACAAATAACCCAATCAAAAAATGGACAAAAGATCTAAATAGACACCTCACAAAAGAAGAAATACAAATGGCCAATAAATGTATGCGGAAATGTTCTACATCATTAGCAATCAGAGAGATGCAAATCAAAACTACCTTGAGATTTCACCTAACTCCAATCAGAATGGCAATCATAAAGAACACGAACAACAACAAATGCTGGCTAGGGTGTGGAGAAGTAGGACCCCTAATACATTGTTGGTGGGATTGCAAATTAGTACAACCACTTTGGAAAACAGTATGGAGGATCCTCAGACGAATGGGAACGAACCTACCATATTATCCAGCAATACCACTTCTGGGTATCTACCCAAAAGGACAGAAACCAAACTATCAGACTGACACATGTGTATCTATGTTTATAGCTGCATAATTCGTAATTGCCAAGCTATGGAAACAGCCAAGATGTCCATAGACAGATGAATGGATTACAAAACTATGGGATATGTACACAATGGAATTTTACTCAGCCATAAAGAAGAACAAAATCATGTTATTTGCAGGGAAATGGATGCAACTGGAAAACATTATGTTAAGTGAGATTAGTCAGTCACAAAGAGTAAAAAAGCATATATTCTTCCTAATATACGGATGCTAGGGAGAAGATGCAGTATAAGAGGGACTCCAAATGAAAAAAGGAGAAACCATAGATAAGCAAAGAAGTTGACTTAACTGAAGGGGATGGATATGGGGGGGGGCACCCTAATGCCCATGATGTACTTTCACAAATATATCAAAGTCAATCACTAAACTGAACTTGAGAAGGAGGGAGGATGAAGGAGTGGGGTGGGAATTGGGGAAGGGGTTAAATGAGAAATATGTGAATATATGCCTTTATCAGCTTGTACCTAACAAAGATATATGATTATAATGCACCAATTATTATAAAAAATTTAAAATTTTTTTGAAAAAAAAATAAATAAAAGGACACTAAACAAAGCTCTTCTACTGAAAGGTGGCCCTTCTATAAAGGACTGGAAATAACTATATTGAGGGATAATGTTGAAGCTAGGAGTTGCCTAAGTGCAGCAGAACTCTCTTCACATTTGGAAGCAGGTTACTAGGATGGGAGAACTTAACCATACACAAAGCATTTAGGTAGACACTTTACCTGCACCAACTATAACCTCCATATCTGCAGGTTCTGTATCCATGGAAAATTGGAACTATGGATGGGAAGAAGTTCAGTGTGGTAATAGATTCTTTGGGAGTCATTCTCATAAAACTAATAGTTATGTTCCTGTGGCTGAATGCAATAGTTGATCAACAATATTTCTTAAAAATATTGCATCTATACTGAGCATATATAGGCTTTTTTTTCCTTGTCATTATTCCCTAACCAATACATTACAACAAGTATTTGCATGACATTTACATTGTCTTGGGTATCATAAGTAATTTAGAAATAGTTTAAAATACACGGGAGAAGGTGCATAGGTTATATGCAAATACTACACCATTTCATCTAAGGGACTCGAGCATCCTCAGGTTTTGGTGTCCAAGAAAGATCTTGGTACCAATATTCCACAGACACCCAGAGACAACTGTATTTTAATCTTCACAATAATTTCATGGGGTAGATGTTATTATTATCCACACTTTATGAATGGTATATATATATTTGATTTTTATATCTAACACCTAGGCTTGATTAAGGACATCTTCAAACTGCTGTTCAAGGGGTGATCAGTAAGATCTTCATGGTAAAGTTATTTTTTGAAAAATTCTAATGAATAATCACATTTTTCTTACTTAAGCAAAGTTGGTGGCGAATATGCCAGAAATAAGATAAGTTAACACTGATGGATCATCTTTTCAGCTATTGTATTCAGCCATAGGGATATAACAATTAGTTTTATGAGAATGACTCCCAAAGAAGCTATTATCCCATTAAATTTCCTCCCATCCCTGGTTCCAATTCTCCATTTCCAATTGACTGAAGGGCTCTCCCAAGTGGATATTCCTTTGTATATCTAATTCTAAATATTCTAATATCCCAATTGGATATTCCTTTGTATATATAATTCAATATTCTAAATCAGAATTCATAATTCTCTCATCCCATCCTACTTATTCTCTTGTGTACCTTTTTTATCACTATTAAAGAAACTAGTATCTCTATAGGCACCCTGATTTAAAATGTTTTATCTTCTACCTCTTACTTCTCCCTCCATCTGATTAATCCATTGACAAGTCTGATGAAAGTTAGCAACTGCTATAATTTGGATGTGTTCCTCTAAAGTTCTTGCACTAGAAATTTGATCCTTAATGCAGAGGTGTTGGGAGGTAGGAACAATGGGTGGTATTTGAGTTATAGTGGCACTGTCCCACAATAATGCCATTAGCATGAGAATAGATTCATTATCAGAGAAGTGGGTTCCTTGTAAAAAGATAAGTGTCTCTCTCTCTCCTTGCCATCCTGCTTTCTCCTATGGGATGATGAAGTAAGAAGGCTTCCAGTAGATGCCGATACATTGATCTTGAACTTCTCAGCCTCCATAACTGTAAGAAATAGATTTCTGTCCGTTAATAATTACCCACTCTTGGGTATTCTGTTGTGGTAGCATAAAACAGACTAAGATAGCAACCATTCATTATTTTCTCTTCATATGAGTCTATATAGACTTCTCACCAATGGAACAAGAGCAGAGTGATATAGTAATTTCCTGGCTAAGGTTTTCTCCACCTCTCTTCTTGCTATTTGTTGGTTTAGACATATGCCCTGAAAAGGCTTTAGATGATAGCAGGATCTTCAGAAGAAAGAAATTTGAATTCCTGAATACTACATAAAAGTTAGCTTCCCAGCATTCGGGAGGCTGAGACCGAAGGATCCGGGTTCGCGGCCAGCCTCAGCTACCTAGTGAGGCACT
>PVLC010001667.1:119920-135503 GCA_004027655.1 Graphiurus murinus
AAAAAAAAAAAAAAAAAAAAAAAAAAAAAAAAAAAAAAAAAAAAAAAAAAAAAAAAAAAAAAAAAAAAAAAAAAAAAAAAAAAAAAAAAAAAAAAAAAGTTAGCTACCTCCTGAATAATAATATATATCTAAAACTGTTGCACTTGATTCATTGTTTGTTAGCACAGCTTAGCATGCCCTAATAGACATACTTATTACATATCAGGCATTGTGTTAAGCACATTATATGAATTACCTAACTTAAACCTCAGAATAATTCTATAAGAAATGTATTATTACTATTACCATTTTACAAAAAACAAAACTGGAGTTTATATAGTTTAAGAAACTTACTGAGTACCATAGGTAAGTTTCAGAACCAGCGTTCAACCCAAGATTTCCTGATTCTAATGTCCAATTCTTATCTCACATTATATGACCACTCTCCCCTGTAAACAGTGAGCTGAAGTAATTTTAAGTTCAGGCACTATGGTCTTGCTATCATTGGACCATTTTGAGAGATCTTTTCAACATTTTAGTTCATTGAGTCACTGAAAGTCTAGTTTATATGGAATCCCCTTCACTATGAGTATCAACAGAAAGAACTACTAAACTGAATTAGCTTAAATTCTACTCATCAAATATTTAAGTAATGGTATTTATCAGATACTCTCATAGACAAATTTTAGTATGTGAACTGTGGAAGACACATTGGCAAAGAAATAATTATTAGAGAAGAGGGGATAGGAATGTTTAATAAATACATTACTTGCTCACAACAGTTTTGTGAGATACCAAGAGCATGCATTGTTATTCCATTACATATAAGAGGAAATTGAGGCTTTTGATAATTGATCCAATCCCTTACAATGAGATAATTGAAGGCCCAGAAACAGTTCCTGTGTTACCCGATCACAGACATCCTAAGGAATCCTTTCCAGGCGGGGTAGGGATGAGAGGAGAGGATGCTCCTGGTACTGGCTGTGTTGCTTTGAATGAGTCATCACCAGAATGATCTTCAAATATAAATAAGATGTTCAACCAAACACTTCCGATTTTTCATAGGAAAAGACAAAGGGTGTGTAGTTGCCCTCACCATGTAGTCAGAGCCGGGGCTTGATCTTCACAGCAGCATGCAGAGATGTGCTGGGAAGGTTTTTCTGTGAGATGCCAAACAAAAACCAGCCAGGCTGAGAGCAGCACCCGATTCCTGCAAATGCATTACAGCCATGGCCTATTCCCAGTATTTTATCCTTAGCTTCTAGGCACACAGGTCATTTTAAATAAACTCCCAATTCTTTTTTATTTGTTAGATTCAAAAGCAAGCTCTACTTTCAGAATGGGGAGGAATATCTCATTTTCCCTCAGAGGGCTTTTTCCATTCTAAAATATAACACATGCGTGGCTGTGTTTCAAATGTAATTGATTACCAGAGTGGTGCATTCACTCTTCAATCATGTTAGCTCCCTGCTTTTTTAGCTTCTTGCAGGGGGTGGGAGGGATGTGATCAACTGATTTTATGCCTACCCGCAATGCAGACAAACATATTTTCATTTTTCAAACAAAACAAAATGACCTTCCTAGGAAATGTTCAAGGAGCCCCTTTTGACGTGGACACAAATCTTTACAGCATTAAAAGGCCAAGTTGTACCACAGCATTTCCAAACTAAATTTACTCTTTTCCATTTGGCTGAAATAGGAATGAAGGGAAATACATAAAAATAATATCCTTTTATTATAGATGCTTTATATAAAGCCAATTATTTGGAGAGAGATATAAGATCTACATATATGCATTCATTTCTAAAACAAAAGTCTGGCAAACAAAAGTCTGGCAAGTAAAATTATAGTATACTTCCGTTGTCTTTCATTAAATTATAAAACAGATGCTTTCTTTTCTATGTGTAATCTTTGAGAATGTCAATTTAGACCTTTTAAATTTTTGTTCTTTTTTGAGCTGGGCGTGGTGGCATGTGCTTGTAATCCCAGCATTTGGGAGGTTGAGACCAGAGGATCCGGGTTCGTGGCCAGCCTCAGCTACCTACTGTGGCACTCCACAACTTAGTGAGACCCTGTTTCAAAATAAAGAATAAAAAATATGGCTGGGGGTATAGCTCGAAGGTAGAATGCCCCTGAGTTCAATCCTCAGTACCGTAAAAAAAAAAAAACAATTTGTTCTTTTTTGTAGGAGGGGGGTACTGGGAATTGAACCAAGGGGCATTCTATCTATTAGCTACACCCCCAGCCCTTTTTATTTTTTATTTTGAAACAGGGTCTCACTAAGTTGCTGAGGCTGGCCATGAACCTGTGATCTTTTGTCTCAGCCTTCTAAGTACTAAGATTACAGACATGTGCCATGAAGCCTGGCTTAAAATTTTATTTCTATAAAAAAACTTTGTATTTAGAACTTTGCAATCAGTTTAGAATTATTTTTCCAAAATTTATTATAAAAAAGAATAACATATACTAGGGTATTTAAGCCTTAACATTATTGATATTTGGGACTAAAAAAATTCTTTATCAAAATGGTGGTAGGAGCAAGGACCTGTCTCCTGCATTGTAGGATGTTTAGCAACATGACTGATGTCTACTGACTAGATGCCCCAGGCTTTGACATGTGACAACCCAAAATATCTCCAGAAGTTGCCAATTGTCCCCAAGTAGGGATGGACAGTGAGCTGGGAGTAAAATCGCCCTATTGAGAGCCACTTGCATACTGATGTTGCAGTTTTATTACAAAGCACACAATAACCCATCATGCAACAAAAATGCACTCAAGAAACACCTTGTGCTACACAGCTTTTCTGATCCATTTTGAATGGGTTAGGATATGTGAAGACAAGTCCTTTAAGTGAGGAATGGGTCTAACATTGAAGAGAAGAGGTGTAAACATATTATTATTCACCCCATGATTTCTCCATAGCCCAGGGCCCAACTTAGTCCCAGGCATGCCCAAGAGGAATGTAAAATTATCTAGATTTTTTCATTTGTATCTTATTTTTATATACTTTTATTGGTGTATTATAGTCTTACTCATATGTAAATCATAGTGAGTGACATACATGCACACAGCACTTGGCAGGCTTTCCCCTGGCTCCCTCCTTATTCTCCCCTTACTCTTCATACAGGATATTGAAATTGACATTGGTATTCTCACATATGCGCATAATGTCGATGGAAATAATGCCTTCATGGATTCTCCTCTCCCACCTCCTCTTCCCCTAGACCACTTCTCTCCCTCCACTGGAGTTTCTTCTCCATTATCTGAAGTCTCTCTGGTATCCTGATTACTCCCACGCTTCTGCATATGAGAAAACATATGACTCTTCACTTTCTGTGACTGGCTCTCACTTAACAAAATGCTCTCCAGGTTCATCCATTTTCCTGCAAATGACATTATTTTGTTCTTTATTGTTAAGTAGAATTCCATTGTGTGTACATCAAATAGTTTTGTAATCCATTCATTTGTTGATGGACAGCTAGGATGGTTCCATGATTTGACTATTGTGAATTGTGCTGCTATAAACATGGATGAGCATATATTACTATAATATTCTAATTTCAATCCCTCTGAAAAGATACTCAGGAGTGGTATAGCTGGATCATATGGTGGATCCATTCCCAGTTTTCTGAGGAATCTCCACCATCCAGAGTGGAGATGTATCTCCACAGTGGTTGTACAAATTTGCAATCCCATCATCAGTGTAGAAGAGTTCCTATTTTCTCACATCCTCACCAGCATTTATTATTGTTTGACTTCATGCTGATTGCCATGCTGATTGGGGTTAGATGGAATCTTAGTGTAGTTTTGATTTGCATCTCCCTTGATTGCTATGGAGATACAAGAGGGACTTTAGATAATGGAGGAGAAACCCTAGTGGTGTGATGGAGGGGTGGTGATGGTGGTCGTAGAAGGGAAAATTAATGAAGGAACCACTTCCACTAATGTTACATTATATACTTGTGTGAAATGTGAAATTACTGATGCCAATTTCAATATCATCTATGGGGAAGGGGAGGGAATTGGGAAGGAGTTGGGGGGAACCTCATCAATACTGTGTGCATGTTTGTCCCTATCACTCTGAACTACACTATAATGTGAGACTACAATGCACCAATAAATAAATAAATATATATATATATAATATATATAATATATACTTTAAATGTATATTAAAGAGAAACCACAATTCCATCTATGCTAGAATTAATAGATAAATTATGGTATACTCACACAATAGGATACTAGGTAGCTATGAGAATGAATGAGTTATGACTCAAGCATCATTTTAGATGAATCTCATTAAAATAATGTTGAGAGAAAGAAATTGACACAAAAGAATATATAGCATATGACTGTTTAGAGAACAATAACGTGAAAAATTAGTCAATGCTGTTGTATATTGGGGAATGTTTGTGACTAAAAGGAAACATGAAGGGGAACTTGAAGGGGGCTGGAAATGTTCTATTTCTTGATCTAAATGCTGATTAGTGGACACATTTAGTTTGTTTCAAGGCGTGTCAAGGAATTCACCAGGTGAATTTTTACAAAATATATACTTTTATTGAAGCGCATAAATGGACTTTCACATTGGAGCAGGCAAATCTCTCTCCAAAAGCAATGACTCTAGACACATAAGCCAGACTTCTGTCATCTTGCTGTACCTCCACCACCACATACTCAAACCTATTATCTGCTATGTCAATGAATTCTCCATACATATTGTAATGCCTTCATTTAGGTGGTTACTATCAGTGAATACCATAGGCCTGGAACACATAGGACCTCAATAAACACTTGTTGAATGAATGATTGAATGAATGAGAACCAGTCTTGTATGTGGTTTTCCTTCCAATCAACTCTTCACAATGCAGGCAAAGTGATCTCTGGACAACACAAGTCTGATGATAAGACTTTCATGCTGACAAAACCCTAACATAAAGTTTTTTGGCAAGGCCTGCCTCCCTCCATGACCTGGCTCCTTATTTCATCTTTAGGCCCACCTCTGTCACTCTTATGTGCACACAGTGTTTTAGCCATACTCAAGAGACAGCAGCTTCCAGACTCTGCATGCTTGAATATTTGCCCACCCTATTTCTCCTCCCTAGAACACTCTTTGTCATTCCTTATATTATGCTGTGTCTTGAGATGTTTTCTCTGACTATACTAGGTTGAGAGCTCTGAGTGTCCACCTCATTATAAATATACCTCCATCATAGTAAAAACAGCACTGCCTTTGTGTATTTGTTAGTTTCTTATTTCACTGATAACTCCTTGCAGGTGGAGGATCCTGTCTTATCTCCAAATATTTATACTTAGCATAGAACTTGATATCAGCACACACATAAATGGAATATTATTAAAGGATTAAGAGCATTCCAAACATCATTATACCCATGTAATAGCTTCTTTATTTTATCTCATTTTTTGTGCACTGTGAAAAAGCAGTAGAAAAATCACAGGGAAGAAATCTGATCCTAGATAATTGGTAGTCTGGTAAGAAAAACTATGTCTTCATTTTATTAACCACCTAAGTAGTATAAAAATATTTAGACTCTACTATATTTTAGGCACAGTGACATTATCATCTAATCTTCATAGTGACCCTATGTGGGAGGTATATTAATGTCTCCCTATAGTATGTATGAGGAAACTGAGGTTCAAATGGATTTAATAACTTGGTTGTGGTGATTTAGCAATGTTGGGACCTCAACATTCAGACTACAACATCTTTCCTGATACTTTTGCAGGCTATATGTCAGTACCAAACTACAGAAATTTCTCAGGAGTACCTTTAAACTTCAAATGTTTTTCTTCAGGTACTTCTTCTTGTATCTCGTAAAATAATTTTTAAAACTTATGCTTTTTCAAGTTGACATCACAAATTTTAACATATATTTAAGTAGTAGAAAAGAATATGTCAAACATATTACAAATATTCATTTTATAATAAAATTGTGGAACCACTTTTTTCAAAGTGTCCAAGGCAATCTAAATTACATAATAACTTAAGTTCCAACATTACCTATTTTTAAAAACTGAGGCAAAGGTCTAATGATAAGACAGGAAAAATATTTGCAGCATATCATACTCAAAGGATTAATATCCTAATATATATATAAAGAGCTTCAAAGAGTAAAGACAACAACTTTGTAGAGAAATGGGATATTGAAGTCAACACGTAGTTCATAGAATAGTGGATCACAATGCAAATGGCTTCTAACCATATGAAAAGATGATCAACTTTTTCATAATAAGATTAAAAGCACATTGAACTACACTGAGATACCACTCCTAATCTGTTGGATTAGTAAAACTCCAAAACTTGAACAACATTCTTTTTTGGCAAGAGGTACTGCATACGCTGCTGGTGGGAATGAAAATATGGCAAATCCTTATGAAGGGGAATTTGGCAACACCTGGCAAAACTATCCACGTATTTATCCTTGGATCTAGAAATGTATTGACAACACTTTCCTAATGATACAAGGGCACAAAAGCAAAAAGACAGATGTCATTGCATTTCAGTACTATCTGTACCCTCAAAAGACTGAACACTTTCAAATGTATACCAGTAAGGGATTAGTTGTGGTACATCCATGCAATATAGTGCTAAGGTGTTGGAAAAAGAAATAAGAATAAAAATAAATAAATAAATAAAAATTAAGAAAAATAAAAAAGGATGAGGAGAAGGAATGTATATTGTACTATAGTTTAGAAAACTCATACATGCATTTTATAGGTACATGTATATATGTATATATATATATATATCACATACTTATATATGTAGTATATATAATTTAAACCAACAATGGAGCCAGGCATGGTGGCACACACTTGTAATCCCAGCATTCAGGAGGCTGAGACCAGAGGATTCGGGTTCACGGCCAGCCTCAGCTACCTAGTGAGGCACTCCGCAACTTAGTGAGACTCGGTTTCAAAATAAAGAATAAAAAATAGGGCTGGGGGTGTAGCTCGGAGGTAGAATGCCCCTGAGTTCAATCCCTAGTGCCACAAATAAATAAATAAATAAATAAACCAACAATGGAAGGGTAGTCTATTATTTGCTTTAGATGTTTTTCTGCTAAAGGTGGAAGGAAATAGAGTAAAAGGAACAGGGATAGTTTTGAATTTGAACTAATAATATCCTATAGAATTATAGAATGATATTACACATTTAAAAAAGAAATACATAAAAATAATAAATGAACTAATGAAGCTGAATATGTATCCAGTGGTGATATAGATATACAGAAAGAACTAGTTAAGTGACTAGGTAAGAGACTCTCCTTCTTAGCATTTTTGACAACCAGAATTTTTGCCATGATACTAGAGAACACACAGAAAACCAAAGTATAGAAATACAAATGGTGTAGTACTAAATTTGAATTGAAATCAAGAATATGAACTTGTGAGTATTATCTCAAAATACATGTATGCACAGATATAAGTTTCTTATATCTATCCACTGAGAAGATTTAGGAACAATGATTGGTACTAATAAGAATCCCAATTGTGTCTTCCAAATTTCATTTTTTACTAAAAGGAAAGGGAGCTCCTTGGAGAAATGGCTGATTTCAGGTTTGGAGTACACAGGGTTTATAATGAGCCTGCAGAGTATTGTCACTAGGAAACCAGGTAGAAACTATAAATAAATTACTAGGTTCGTGTCAAAAGAACCAGGAGCCAATTTCAAGAGGCTCCCATTGACCAGAAAGGAAAACTTTCTGGACTAAAGCATATCAGGTATGTTTAAATCCATGAGTTCCTAGTAACTCGAAAAACAACTAGTAGTTTATCACTAGGGGATGCTGGTGGAAAAAATCACAGCCATTTGCTTTTTGACTAAGGGGCCAAAAACATACACTGGAAAAAAAGATAGCCTCTTCAGCAAGAGTTGTTGGCAAAACTGGTTAACCATATGCAGGAAAATGGAAATGAACCCTACTTTCTCACCTTGCACAAGAGTCAATTCAAGATGGATCAAAGACCTGGAAGTCAGGCCAAAGACATAGGCCCAACACTTCAACACATAGGCACAGGTAAAAACTTTCTCAACAAGTTGGGCGTGGTGGCTCACACTTGTAATCCCGGTGCTTGGGAGGTTGAGACTGGAGAATCTGGGTATGTGGCTAGCCTCAGCTACTTAGTGAGGCCCTCTGCAACTTAGTGAGACTCTGTTTCAAAACAAAGAATAAAAAATAGGGCTGGGGGTGTAGCTTGGAGGTAGAATGCCCCTGGGTTCAGTCCCCAGTACTGCAAAACCAAAAAACTTCCTCAACAAGACCCTAAAGGCACAAGAAATTAAAAAGAGGATCAATATGTGGGATTACATTAAATTGAAGAGCTTCTGTGTGGCAAAGGAAACTATCAAGAACCTCAACAGAGAGTCCACAGAATGGGAGCAAATTTTTGCCAACTACTCCTCTGAAAGAGGACTAATATCTAAAATATACAAAGAACTCAAGAAACTCCACTAAGAAAACAAATAACCCAATCAAAAAATGGGCAAGTGAACTAAATAGATACTTCACAAAAGAAGAAATACAAATGGCCAATAAATATATGAAAAAATGTTCAACATCATTAGCAATCAGAGAGATGCAAATCAAAACTACCCTAAGATTTCAAATAACCCCAATTAGAATGACAATCATCAAAAACAAACACATGCTGGCAAGAGTATGGAGAAGTGGGAACTCTAATATATTATTGGTGGGATTGCAAATTAGTGAAACCACTTTGGAAAACAGTATGAAGGATCCTCAGATGAATGGGGATGAACCTACTATATGATCCAGCAATACCACTTCTGGGTATCTACCCAAAAGAATGAAAACCAAACTACCAGACTAATGCATGTATATCTATGTTTATAGCCACACAATTCAGAATTGCCAAACTATGGAATCAACCAAGATGTCTATCAACAGATGAATGGATTACAAAACTATGGGATATGTACATAATGGAATTTTACTCAGCCATAAAGAAAAAATTATGTCATTTACAGGGAAATGGATGGAACTGGAAAACATTATTCTAAATGAGATTAGTCAGTCACAAAAAGTAAAAAATCATATGCTGTCCCAAATATGTGAAAGCTAGGGAGAAAATGGGCCATAGAAGGGACTCTAAACGAAGAAGGAAAAAACCTTAGATGAGCAAAGATCCATTTTATACCTCATTAAGATGTATGATTACAATGTACCAATAAAAAATTTATTAAAAAATTAAAAAGAGTAAATACTCATGGCATCACAGTGCTTGTGTTCACATAACCCTTATTTTACTTAATAGTGGCCCCCAAATACAAGTAGTGATGCAGGCCTTTTTATTACAGTATATTATTATAATTGTTCTCTTTTATTTTTATTGGTACATTGTAATCATACATCTTTGTTAAGTATAAGCTGGTAAGGCATACATGTACACATTTCTCTTTTAACCCTCCTGTTCTATTTTATTACTATTGTCATTAATCTTTTACTTTACCTAATGTATAAACTTTATCACAGGTATGTATATAGAGATACATATATAGCATATACAGGGTTCAGTACTATCCATAGTTTCAGGTATCCACTGGGGGTCTTAGAATATATGTGCCCTGGATAAGGAGGGACTACTACTGTGTGCCTTCATTTCCTTGAAATCAAGTCCACTTGCCCATTAGAATTGTATCCTAATGTGAAGGAAATCAATAAAGCATTTTACTGATCACCTATTCATATTTCTATAACAAAAGTAAGTTTACAAATGTAGATTTTTAACATTTCAAATTATCTTGCAGTGATATGGCTCTAAATGCTAAAAATTTCTTCTTGGTTTAATAATTATAATTATTGATAATATATCATTGATTAAATTTTTAAATAAACATTATAAATGTTGGTAAATAATTATCACAGATGAAAGAATAAGCAAACCACTTCAACAAAGAAAGCAAAATATAGCAGATTCACATCAAGGAAGTCATCTCTATTATTTAGAATCAATTATCATGAGAGATTTGCAAATTAAGCCTAAGAATATTTTCTCCAAAACTCTTACTTGGTAAATTGCAAATGCAATTAGTAGAAATGCATTCAGATTGACCTAAATTAAAATGAATGCCAAAAATAAGCAATAATTTTATTACTGTTTAGTTTTTCTGAAACTCAAAGGCATTTTTAATTACTAAAGTGAAATTTACATGATTTTACAAAAAGCTTTCAAGTGAAACCAGTTTAATACTTAGCATAATTATCTTAAAAATATTTCTGGCTTTCAAAAAATGCTCCAGGGAATTAGGAAATTGTGTCAGTACATATAACAAACCCAAAATGTTTAGTCCTCAAACTTAAAATTTTTTGCCAAAAATTAATTAGAAAAACTAAGAAGAATTAAATTTTTGAAAGGAGAACAACTTAGGATTATAAGAGAATTTTTAGCCCCGGGAAATTTCTTGTATTACATGAAGATAACTGTAGAAATGGCTGGGTCTCCTTAATTTCCTGAAAAAACAGCTCAGAAATTGGTTCTCCAAGGGAACAGAATCCTTATTCACTTCAAACAAGATCAAATAAGGTTATGCATATGCAATCATTTTGAATCATAAGAATGTCTATAAAAATATGAGGTACTATTATTGTCATTACTAGAAGTTGAATTGTCATACATCCTTTCATTTTCAAACTACTGCAAAAACAAAGATAGTCCACATGGATATGCAAAAAAGAAACAAAAGGTTAGAATGAATTAAAATAAGATTAGCCAATTATCAGGTATCTTTGGTGAATTGAAAATGGTTAAAATGCAGAATATAGAAAGGGTGCAATTTGGAGGGCTAAAGATGAACATCACTTTTGGTGGACCCCTGACTGCACTGCTTATAAATCATGATCAAAGTGCGCTTACATAATTTTGTATACATTTTTAAATCAACCCTAACCTACAGTAGCCCTATGAAAAGGAGAAGATTGAGGTAATTTCTTAGGATTTGGACCCAGAGACTCCTAAAGTGACCCCAAAAGCCACTAATAGTAGGTGAATATGCTTTGCAGTGTAAATGCAGTTGTCAAGCAACAAATGAAGGGGCTAGGGTGGACCCAGAAACCTGCCAGCTGCTTAGCTGAAAGATGCAAATTCTTTCTTTTCCTCCATTCTCTTTCCATCTTTCCTTATCGACATTTATTTATAGCTATGTGATTGCATGCCTTATGTCTTACTGACAGATTTCTTTGCTTCATCACGGCCATTCACTCTCCTCTTCAACTCTTCCCAAACATACAATCCTTCCTGCCCCTTGTATGACAAAAAATAAAATAAAATGCAATGTATAAAGTTTTGCTTCCTGCTATATTACACCATTGAAAATGTGATGTATTCTATTGGGGAAACAGTGGCTTAAGCAAAAGCATTTTTCTACACTTACCACTACCCTGCAGTTCCCATGTATTATTAAAACAATGACCTTTTAGAAAGTAGAGCATCTGTCTTTGTCACATTGTTCACAAACTCTGTGACCTTGGGCAACTTGACCTCTTTAAGCCTTGGCTTCTTGTCTGGAAACTGTAGACTTTAATAGTCCCTGTGCTATAGACTTGTTGGGAGATCCAATAAGTTGTGGATATAATCTATGCAAAACTCTCAGCACTCTCCTGGCACAGATTTCCCTGGTAAGGGAAATCTGAGTAGCTGCTGATGCTTTTTATGTAGTAGTAGTAGCTGCTGCTATTATTGTTGATTTTGTTATCATCATCATATATAATAGATTTATTTTTTTCAATATCCCTGTCTATAATTACCATTTCACATATATACATAATACGTAGAAAATAATCTAAATGTTAACATATTTTAAATAGTACATAAAAAGTAATGAAAGGCATAAAGTTTCAGAATGTTGACACAGGTCAAAGGTTCAAAAAGGGAGAGAGAAATTCCCAAGACCCTGGGCTAGGGATGTGAGCACCTTGTGTGGGTTTCCATCATATACTGGTACATTCAGATCTCAAACGTGAACATTGGTTTTTGCAAGGTCCTTTTCCTCTTCAGAATATAGGATCTCTCAATGAATTGCTGCCTTGCTCTGCCAAAGCAACTTTTCCCAAACTTATTTCCTCTTAGTTATCATTTGCAAACTTCTCAATGCTTATACTTGATACAGTATGTTACCTATCTAACACTCTAGTAAATTTTTATAAAGGCTTATATTTAGAAGGTAGAATCCATTTAATGGGGTGAAATCTGGTTTCTAAATAATGAAATGTGTGGTTAGGGGTAGGACAGTTAAAAAGTTCACCCTGATAAGCTTAGGCTTGAAGTCTATTTTTCTGATATCATGGCTGTTACTCCTGCTTGTCTTTAGGTTCCATTGGCATGGATTACCTTACTCCATCCCTTCACCTTTAGCTTGTGGGAATCTTTGCTTGTAAGGTGAGTTTCTTGTAGGCAGCATATAGATGGATTCTGGGTTTTGATCCATTTTCCCACCTTGTGCCTTTTTATTGGGGAATTGAGACCATTTATATTCAGTGTGATTATTGAGAGATGATTTTTAATTCCTAACATTTTGAGTTTTGACTTCTGTTTTCGGTGGAGTTTATTCTTCTTTGCTTAGTTGTTTGCTTCCTGGAAATTCTTGTTTCTCTGGTTCTGATGTTTACTCATTAGTTCTTCTTTCTAGTTAATCTCTTTAAGTAGTTTCTCTAGTGCTGGTTTGGTAGACATAAATTCTTTCAGTTTCTGTTTGTCATAGAAGGTTTTTATATCGCTGTCAATTTTGAGAGAGAGTTTTGCTGGGTATGAAAATCTTGGCTGCAAGTTATTTTCCTTCAGAGTTTGGAATATGTTACTCCAGCCTCTCCTGGCTTTTATGACTTGATTTGACAAGATCCAACACCCATTCATGCTAAAAGCACTTCAGAGAATTGGAATAGAAGGAATGTACCTCAACATCATAAAGGCAATATACAGTAGGCCCACAGCCAATATCATATTAAATGGAGAGAAACTGCAAGAGTTCCCACTAAAAACAGGAACAAGGCAAGGATGTCCATTATCACCTCTTCTGTTCAATATAGTACTTGAGATTCTAGCCAGAGCAATAAGGCAAGAGAAGGAAATCAAAGGGGTAAAAATAGGGAAGGAAGAACTAAAACTATCCCTTTCTGCAGATGACATGATATTATACTTAGATGACCCAACAAACTCAACCAAAAAACTTATACAACCGATCAACAAATTCAGCAAAGTGACTGGATACAAAATCAATCCTAAAAAATCAGAAGCTTTTCTATATGCCAACCATAAATCCACTGAAAAAGAAATCCAGAAAACAATTCCACTCACAATAGCACCCCCAAAAATAAAATACTTAGGGATAAACCTAACCAAAGAGGTAAAAGACCTCTATAAGGAAAACTATAAAAAGTTGAAGAAAGAAATCGATGAAGACCTTAGAAGATGGAAGGACATACCATGCTCCTAGATAGGCAGAATAAATATCATCAAAATGGCCATCCTCCCAAAACTGATTTACAGATTCAATGCAATACCCATGAAATTACCAAGGGTACTCCTCACAGACATTGAAAAACCAGTCCTTAAGTTCATCTGGAAAAACAAAAAGCCCAGGATAGCCAAAGTAGTTCTTAGCAACAAGAACCATGCAGGAGGTATCACAATACCTGACTTCAAACTCTATTACAAAGCCACAGTAATAAAAACAGCATGGTATTGGCACAAAAACAGACACATAGACCAATGGAGCAGAATAGAAGACTCAGAAACAGACCCACAGGTTTACAGTCAACTGATTTCTGACAAAGGAGCCAAAAACATACACATATTTGTTAAAGATAGCCTCTTTAACAAATGGTGTTGGCAAAACTGGTTAACCATATGCAGGAAAATGGAAATAAACCCCACTTTCTCACCCTGCACAAGAGTCAACTCAAGGTGGATCAAAGACCTGGAAGTTAGACCAGAGACCTTGCAGCTACTTGAAGAGGGCATAGGACCAACACTTCAACACATAGGCACAGGTAAAAACTTTCTCAACAAGAACTCCAAAGCACAAGCAACTCAAAGGAAGATCAATACATGGGATTGCATTAAACTGAGGAGCTTCTGTGCAGCAAAAGAAACTGTCAAGAACCTAAACAGAGAGCCTACAGAGTGGGAGAAGATTTTTGCCAGTTAATCTACAGATAGAGGTCTAATATCTAGGATATACAAAGAACTCAAGAAAATCACAACCAAGAAAACAAACAACCCAATTAAAAAGTGGGCAAAGGATCTAAATAGACACTTCACAGAAGAAGAAATACAAATGGTCAACAAATGTATGAGGAAATGTTCCACATCATTAGCAATTAGAGAGATGCAAATCAAAACCACCTTGATATTTTACCTAACCCCAATCAGAATGGCAATCATCAAAAACACGAGCAACAACAACTCCTGGCGAGGATGTGGAGAAGTGGGAACTCTAATACATTGTTGGTGGGACTGCAAACTAGTGCAACCACTTTGGAAAACAGTATGGAGGATCCTCAGACAAATGGGAATGAGCCTACCATATGATCCAGCAATACCACTTCTGGGTATCTACTCAAAAGAACAGAAACCAAACTATCAGACCAACGCCTGTGTATCTATGTTTATAGCTGCACAAATCACTATAGCCAAACCATGGAAGCAGCCAAGATGTCCATCAACAGATGAATGGATTACAAAACTGTGGGATATGTACACAATGGAATTTTACTCAGCCATAAAGAAGAACAAAATCATGTTATTTGCAGGGAAATGGATGCAACTGGAAAACATTATGTTAAGTGAGATTAGCCAGTCACAAAGAGTAAAGAAGCATATGTTCTCCCTAATATGCGGATGCTAGGGAGAAGATGGGGCATAAGAGGGTCTTCAGATGGAAAAGGAGAGACCCTTGATAAACAATGAAGTTGATTTAACCGAATGGGATTGACGGGGGGGCGGGGACACCCTAATGTACATCAAGGTTACTCACTAAATTGAACCTGAGAGGGAGGGAGGGCAAGGGAGCGGGGTGGGAATTGCGGGAAGGGGTCAAATGAGAAATGCGGGCACATTTGTCGTTTACAATTTGTACCTAACACAGATGTCTGCTTACAATGTACGAATAAAAAAAAAAAAAAAAAAAAGTTCACCCTGATCACCTGAATGTTAGGAACCACAAGCCCACTAGTGCAAGCAGAACCTCCTTGGGGAACCAGTTCTCAGACATGGACACACCTGCTTACTCTGGGTGTAGGCCTGTGTCTGGGGCTTGGCCCATCATACTCAACAAACCTCAGCCTCCAACCAAAGTTCCAGAATGAACACAGAAGTGATATCACAGCATAAGTAAACTGCTTATGCATTTGTCAAAACCTGCAGAACATTAAAATAGGAGCAAACACTAATATAAACAATAGCTTTAATTACTAATAATATATCATGCTGGCTCATCTCTTATAGCAAATGTACTACACTAAAACAAGATGTTAGCCGGGCGTGGTGGCGCACGCTTGTAATCCCAGCATTCGGGAGGCTGAGACCGGAGGATCCGGGTTCGCGGCCAGCCTCAGCTAC
>PVLC010001668.1:0-23315 GCA_004027655.1 Graphiurus murinus
ATCCCAGCATTCGGGAGGCTGAGACCGGAGGATCCGGGTTCGCGGCCAGCCTCAGCTACTTAGTGAGGCACTCTGCAACTTAGTGAGACCCGGTTTCAAAATAAAGAATAAAAAATAGGGCTGGGGGTGTAGCTCGGAGGTAGAATGCCCCTGAGTTCAATCCCCAGTACGCAAAAAAAAAAAAAAAAAAAAAAAAAAAAAAAAAAAAAAAAAAAAAAAAAAAAAAAAAAACCTGGGTTCAAAGTAGGACAAAGATTGTCTTTTGGGGAGATAATTAACTGAGAGTCAGGAGAACTGGGTTCTTGGGTTGACTTTATGATTTTGTGGTCTTGAGTCACTACTTAATGTCTTTGTGCATCAATTTCTGCATCTGGAAAGGGACTACCCTCATATATGATTAATCTGAGAACAGACACCCAGCATCTATGAAGTGCATTAAGTTTTCAGAAAGCCTGTGAAAGAATAGACAGATGATCCCCAATTTATGATGGGTTGGCTTGGGATTTTTCAACTTTATGATGGTGTGAAAGTAAACTCAGACAACCTTCTGTTTTTCACTTTCAGTGTGATATTCTGTAAATGACGAGATATTTGACACTAAATTAAAAAGTAGGCTTTGTGTGAGATGATTTTGCTCAATTGTAGGCTAATGTGTTTTGAGCATATTTAAGGTAGGCTAGGTTGAGCTATGGTGTTTGGTAGGCCACATATATTAAATGCATTTTGGAGCTTAGGAGAAATTCAGTTTCCAATGGGTCATCCGGGCATAACCCCACTGTAAGTCAGGAGCATCCTTATAGCTATTTAGCTGTGATGGGCTGAAGCCATTTATATCCATGTTCTTTGGGAGGATAGAAGGAGATGAATGAAAACACTTATCCTGGTTCTTGGCACATAGAAGGTACTCAGTAAATTCACAATTCTTAATGCTTCCCTTCCTTCTTCACTACCATCTCTTTTTATACATTCTTCCCTAAGATGCTTTTAGTTTTTCTCAGCTGGCTTGTTTTAGATTTGGCTCAAAACAATCTTCTGTTTTCAGAAGCAAAACCCTATTTAATATTCTGGGATAATTGTGTTTCATGATCATACAAAACTAGGAACAGGGTCTTGTCATCAGCTTTAGAAGGCATTTATATTGTGTCACTTTAGAGAGCAAACAAGCTAAGAGCTCAGCTGTTACAGACAAAAAGGAAAGGGAACAACCTGGGTTCCCGATCAGGTTTAGCTTAGGGGAGCCTATGGAGGCTACAGCTCCACTGAGCAGAGGGTTGGTAGTTCAGGACTGACTTGAGCCGTTGTCCTGTGATTTGAGTGCTGACATCAGGCATGTGCTTCCTCTTAGGAGGCCTTTGGCTTGTCTGAATTTTTAAGATGTCTGGGTCCTCTCTCCCTTGACATTACAGGGTAACTTATGATTCTAATGGTACTACACATTCTCTTAAGCTTTCGAACAAGAGACATGTTGTTACTAATAAGGAAAGATGTTTGGAGTGTTCTCCAATAAATTAATCATCAAGATGTCCTAGAGGTGGATTGTTTCTATGGTCTCAAATACCTTTATGCTTCAGAGCAGAATTTAAGCTACAGGACTCAACAGCCAGAGCTCATCTCTACAAACGCCTGTCAGAGCCACAGCGATAGTGGCTTTGCAGTGAACCTGACCCTGGGGCCTCCTCTCTCTACCCCCGCCCCAAGAAACCTCAAACCACATGCAGCCACAGCTGTTTGTCTCATGGACTGAGCCTCTATGGCTCAAAATTTGTTTAGTCAAGAAAACAAAAATTAGATCCTCTACATAGAAAGAGGATTTTAAATTTTGTTAGTTTCAAACAAGGAATGAAATGCTTTTTTTAACCAGAATAAATAACAACATAAGGATTTGAGAACTCCAAGTCCAACCAGGTTGTTGGACACTCTAGTCCCCAGAAGAGGAGAATTCTCTGCACAGGCAGATGATGAAGAGCTGACATCCTGGCCTGGAGCAGAGGCCGCCGAGGAGCTGCCAGAGGCCATGGTCTGGCCAGGCCACGTGTCCCTGAGCTGGGGAGCCCCATGCTGCAGTGGAGTAGTCTGCCCATCTCCCTCCCACTCCCTTTTGAGACTCTTCTAGAAGTTGAAAATACCAGCCGGGCGTGGTGGCACACGCTTGTAATCCCAGCATTTGGGAGGCTGAGACCGGAGGATCCAGGTTTGCAGCCAGCCTCAGCTACCTAGTGAGGCCCTCCGCAACTCAGTGAGACCCTGTTTCAAAATAAAGAATAAAAAAAAAAATAGGGCTGGGGGTGTAGCTCGGAGGTAGAGTGCCCCTGAGTTCAATCCCCAGTACCGCAAAAAAAAAAAAAGTTGAAAATACCTTCAGTGAAGCCCTGGAGCTCTCAGGCACCCCATTTCCATATTTTCCTGATATTATTCCGCAGGCCAGTGGAGACCACGTCATGGCACCAACCCCTGCAGAAGGAGGACAGAGGGAAGTTGGGCAGACAAGGATCAACAACATATGTTGTTCAGACAGAACTTGGTTGGTTATAGGGAAAGGTTGGCCACGTAAGGCAGTGAAGACTAGCATACATCTTCCCATTACAATTTGTATTTCATTCTTTTATAAACCAATTAAGCCTGCACTGTCAATTCTTGGGAGTGAACCATATAAGCAAGCCTGAAAACATGACTTATCCATGATCTTTTGATGTCCAAAACTCATGGACAGAGAGATCAGCACTTCTACTTGCACAAACAGTCAGTGCTCCCAGGATTTGGGAGACTGAGACAGGCGGATCGCAGGTTTGTAGCCAGCCTCAACAACTTAGTGAGGCCCTCAGCAACTCAGTGAGACCCTGTTTCAAAAATAAAAATAAAATAGGGCTGAGGGTATAGCTCAGAGGCAAAATGCCCCTGGGTTCAATCTCTAGTAACATTATAAATACACACACACACACACACACACACACACACACACACACACACTTGAGCCCCTTCACGTGTTCATTCAGTAGTAGAGCCTGGTATGTGGCAGGAGTGCAATGCCTACCACAGAGTAAATGCTCAGTAGTGACAGCAGTAAGAACAGTTATTACTGTTGTTGAATTTTTATCTTTTTCCCCCTAATTAATCCAGCATTTTCCTGCTATTTCTAAGGAAGAAAGTTATCTCTGGAAACTCTTGGCATATACACCTGAAAATGTGGCTTATTCATGTTTTTCTAATGTCCACATTTCTTGTGTTTATATTGTACTGATGTATATTTTCTATCCTCTTTCTGAAAGCATTACTTCCACACAAACATGGATTGTTAATTGTTAAATTCCCTATATCTAACTCAGTTGACAGACACAGTGGGGGATATAGATGTGTATATCTGTAATTTTCTGGAAAGGCAATTATAGTCCATTCAAAGATGCATGCTAGGGCTAGAGTAAGCACCCTGGAAAAGTGAATTTATCGATTGATTCTCTCTTTCATTGTTCATACAATCTTTCAAACACCTACTGAGTTCAGTGTATCTGCCAGTCACAATTTACAACTCCATGTGACCTTTTATCAGTGATACCCTGTAGACTAAATTTGATTTGTTTCCTGCTCTGGGATGCATGGCTCTTATAATCTCTATATTAATTAGAGACATTTAGGAAAGCATTTTACTCACACTCTTTTTTTTTTTTTCCGAGTCACTGATTCTTCTATCATTAAAAACACTCACTAGATGAATTCTGAAGATTACCTATTTTATGGTAGAGCTCTGGCAGTTGGACCTCCACCTTCTCTCTCTGGAATAGATGATACTCAGCTTGTTCACAGACTGGCGGGATCATATTGAACTGCCTTGCTACAGAATAGGCTTCCTAGGGAGAAATGAGATTGCAACTGAATTTATACTGATGAGCACTAAGGCCTCACTGTGATTCATTTGCATGTGAAATGTTCATTTCGGTGAGGTCAGTACAAACCCAGGCACGTGTAGGATGCCAAGTAATGAATCAAGTATGACCGTCAGCTCCACTAAGAGCTATACTGAATGTGGGGAATCATTATTATTCTTCGGGAGGATGTGGACCAAGTCAAGTCCAAGGTAAGTTAAAGTGTGAAATATTGACTATTATAAAGAAAATGTAGTTCAACCATTTTTAGGCTCCTAAAGGAATAAAATTTAGAGTAATATATAAAATGATATGTAATTAGTATATTATAGACAGAGTTGTTATTAATATAGTTTTTTTTCTTTTTTTTTTTTTTTTTTCGGTACTGGGGATTGAACTCAGGGGCATTCTACCTCCGAGCTATACCCCCAACCCTATTTTTTATTCTTTATTTTGAAACCGAGTCTCACTAAGTTGCGGAGTGCCTCACTAGGTAGCTGAGGCTGGCCGCGAACCCGGATCCTCCGGTCTCAGCCTCCCGAATGCTGGGATTACAAGCGTGCACCACCACGCCCGGCTTTTAATATAGTTTTTAAAATAAGAAAACTAGAATATTCTGTTCATACAGCTCATTAGCTGGGAAATTCACTTTACCGTCTTGCCACCAAAGAACATACGAAAACCCAATTCACACTGAAGATCTTATCTCTTCTTGTTGTATTCTGAACAAGAGAGCCAGCCCTCTATATTCATCACATTGATGATGGAATCAATCATATACTTCCAGTGCCATAGTGATTGTGGGAAGAGTTTGCAAAAGATCCTGCAATTTACACATGGTATTTGAAAAATAGCAATAAGTGGGTGGCCATTTGAAAACAGAAGCTAACTTACCATGATCTCCATGGCGCTCCACCTTGAGGTGCCCCAGTACATCGCCATGCCTTGGTTTATCACATGTGTCATGGCTCGAACAATTTCTGTGGAAGTCAAACAGCATTCCATGAGTTTCTCTACTTTTCAAAGTTATATAGGGTTCCCCCCTTCTCCCCGAAGCTTAGAGTTACTGCGATTACTTGTTTGATTAACATAATTACTTTAACCTTGGTGCCAACGTAATAGTCTAACGTGCAATATTGGTGGTTTGCAGGTTGACCAGACTTTTGAGTAAACTGACATTCCATTTTCAGCTTGCAGCAACAATATACTAAATGGTATTAAAAGCTTTTCCAGTACTTGTATTGCTCACTGGTTCTTGGTCTGATAAAAGAACACATTATTAATCTTTCTCTGAACCTGAGTGAGTACCTTGCTCCCTAAAGTGAGAAGTGAGGGGAAACATTTGTTTTGACTTTGTAGAATGTAAGGTCGTTGAGGATGGAAGGTCTGTCCTTCTCTGTCTGCTGAATTTGCAGAGCGGGGCCTCACACTGAGTAGCTGTTTAATAGAGATGACTCACTAACAATGTGTTTAGCAGAAAGATAAACATATTAAATGCTGAACAAACAGCTGAAGCCACACAGGCTCTGTAGCTGCAGCAACACGCCCTGTCCTTGACCACTCTGAGCCACATTTTGTTCTAAGACACCCTTGTAACTGATTTTGCCAGGGCCTGCTGGCGGCCCACCCAGTTTGCTCATCAGCCTCTTTCAGCTTGACATCACGTTTCCTAAACAGGAAAACAAATCCCCTCCCAGAGGGGTGGAGCTGAGCTGATCTTCTTTGGCACCAGCCAGATGTGATGCAGAACTAGGAGCACGAGGAGCCTCAAGTTCAACTGAGGGAAAATTACAGACGGGGTTGGATTTCTTCCACAAAGCAAGTCAGCTGGACTCCCAGGGTGCCAGGTCACTCGACATTCTCAAGGGGTCACCGGCCTTGGGCTCCTCTGTGTCCCAGTCATACCAGTAGGTTAAAATGTCCTTCAGAAGACGAAATCCTTGTCTCAAAGTAGAGTTGGGGTAGGTAGATCTATTCTTATTTTTATTTCTCATGAGCCAACACTGTCACAATTGATAGGGGGCAGGATTTGGAATAGGAAGGCTGGTGTCAGGGTCTCAGTTTCTTTGTTGTTTGGCTTATAGCAGCTATTTTAAGTTGCCCTTGGTTTCTTTGTTTGGGAGATGAGAATGCTTTTATTCACTATTGTCTGCCCAACAGAGGTAGAATTTGGTTTAAAAGCTAAATATTTTTCTTTCTTGGAGAAAGACTCCTAAATATCAGATTATACACAGAAACTAAACTATGAAGTTCCTTTTCTCTGTATTAAACAAATGTGATTTAAAAAAAGTTTATAATAAACTGTTTTTTTTTTCTTCTCTTTTGGTATACAGATGGACATGTGCTTATCATAGACCTCCCTGGAAGTTGAAAACCATTATTTGAATCTTTGCCTCAGATTGGAACTCTCCACCCCATGGCACCAGGTCCCCTTCTGTTTGCAACCTGTTTCATTCAGAGATGAGATTCACCTAATCAATAGGATTTATTAGGTATCTACTATTCTGGGTTCTGAAGATGCTGTGGTAAGCCATGTTGGTAAACACCAAAGAGGATCAGGGAGAACACACAGGACTCAGGATGCTCCCCTGTCTCTGGCTCTGCAATTAAGCCACTGTACAGTGGCTTGTCCACATGAGTCCCTGAAGGCCTCGGCCAAGGCAGTTACAGTGTGACCCTTCCTGCACCTTCACTCACTTTTTCAACACACTTGTAGAAAAAAAAAAAAAAAAAATTGCCAGGCATTGTGCCAGTTGCTGGGCTCATCATGAGCAAAGCAGACACAAAGTTTCCAGACTCAGGGAGTTCAGAGTTGAGTGAGGAAGATGGAGGAGAAGTCAATAAGTAATTACAAAATGGGAAGCTCTGTAAAGAAAACCAAAGAGAGCTCACACAGGAATGAAACAGAATCCCTTCCTGGCAGTCAGGGCCAGTAAGGTCTCACTGAGGAGGTATGCTTGGGCATAAAAAGGAGCCAGTCGTGTAAAGAATACAGGAAGAGCAGTTTAGGAAGATGGACTGGCATGTACAAAGGTCTTAGGACAGAGCTTAGTGAATTCCAGTAATTGAGAGGAAGCCATGTGGCAGGAGCCTTGTAAGGAGGACAGAGGTATGAGATAAGTCGGTAGAAGGCAACCATGTTATTTGTATGCTATTCAATGTTTAATGGGGTTGTTGATGTTTTTTAGACAAAGGCATGACATAGGTATTTAAGCAGAAATGTGCAAAGGGTAAGGATAAGGTTCCCTTTACTGGGAGTGAGGAAAAGCCACTGCACCTTGGGCGATGGGCAACCCCACCCATAAACCACCTCCTTCATGGCCACATACTACCATCAAACATCTAAAAGGAACCAGGTGTAAACAGCCTAAGGGGCTTTCCAACTTTGGGGTATGCGCAGAGCACTAAGCCCATGTGTTTCACTTCGGGACCAATGGGAAATTTTCCAACATGGCAGAAGCAGCGCAGCCTCACTAAGCTGTGATGCAAATGAGCAGTAAATGCTTCAGATATATAAGACATGAGGGGGAAGATTTTCAGATCAACTATTAAACTCACCACACGGAAGACGCTGCTGCCATTTCTACTCTCCATGACTTGCCCTAGAGAGCGTGTTCTCTCCTTCTAACACAGGCTCCTCTCTTAAATCTGTCCACTCACTTTGCTAAGTAAATCTTTTATGCTTATCCTGTCTGGATCTCTCGAATGAAATCCTTTTTTCCGGAAGACAAGAACCTAGGAAACCCCTGCTTGGTTACAATCTTAACCTCTGTGTGCTGTGGAGAAGCCATAGTGAAGGGAAGGCAGGGAGACCTGGCAGGGACTACAGTGTTTCAGCAGGAGGCCAAGGGGACTTGGAGTAGGACAAGAGTAGCAGAGACAGAGATGGGGTGTGGTGAGTTAGGGACGGGGAAGAACCCTCTTCTCTGGCCATTGCAGAGAAGAGGGAGGAACAGGTTTTTTTTTTTTTTTTTTTTTTTGCGGTACTGGGGATTGAGCTCAGGGGCATTCTACCTCCGAGCTATACCCCCAGCCCTATTTTTTATTCTTTACTTTGAAACCGGGTCTCACTAAGTTGTGGAGTGCCTCACTAAGTAGCTGAGGCTGGCCGCGAACCCGGATCCTCCGGTCTCAGCCTCCCGAATGCTGGGATTACAAGCGTGCGCCACCACGCCCGGCGAGGAACAGGTTTTGAGAGGAGAATCAAGGGTCTTCCTTTTGATGCGAGGAAAATGGAGAAGTCTGTGAGATGCTGAAGGAGAAATGTCTAGTTCCTACAGTTGTGTACATGGGGTGCTGAGCAGTCTGAATGGGATGTGGGATGTATACTACTTACCAGTCTATGGATTATATTGGATTTATGGTGGTGGATGAACCTACCTAAAGGAAGTCTGTAGAGAGAAAGGAGAAGAGAAGAGGTGCTCATTGTTAGTGGAGGTTGGGGAGGGGGGACAGAGAAAGAGGACAGTGTGCCTCCTGCTGGGAAATCAGGAGCCAGAAGAAGGGACATTTCAGAGCCAAGAACAGAGGGTGCTTCAGGAAGGAGCATGGCCACAGGGTGAAACGCTGTGAAATCCAAGTCAGAAGGATGCAAGCCAGAGTCCGCTGGGTTTGGCCAGACGCAGGGAGGTGGCTGCAGACTGTGAGAAGAGCGGTTCTGGGGTCATTGTGGTGGGTCGAGACCGGGCTGGAGCGATGGCAGAATGATGGGAGGCTTTTGAGATAACAGAGTTGCCGGTGAAGAGCAGGGCAGCGGCCGACGGACGGGGTGTTGAGGATCAAAAGATAGTTTTATTGTCAAGATGGGAAGATGTGAGAGTGCACCTGTGCGCCTTCGGAATGATCTGGAAAGAGGGAGTCAGGACGAGGGGCCACGAGGAAGACAAAGAGGGCTCCACAGAATGAAATGGAGGACGGCAAAGTGCCTGGGTGGGAGGGACGCCTCTGTGAAGATGAGCCCAACTCGGGCTGTAGAACACATCATGGGAGACACGGGGGCTCCTGATGATGTCTAGTCTCCTTAACTGTGACCAGGTGAAAGGAGGCGGTGTGAGGGTGAGGTGCAGGCCAGGGAGCCCTCCTCAGGCCTTCCAGCTGCAGGCCCCTTCCCCCTTACTGCTCTTGTGGCTTTCGACTCTGCAGAGAAGCTTGGTGGAATAGGAAAGCTCTTGTTCTTGGAGAGGCTGCAGCTAGAAGTTCATATAGCCCTGAATTAAAATTCAATTTTATTCATATTAAATAAGCTCCCCCCCCCTTTTTTTTTTCACATCAGAGAAAAATTCTCCAGTTGTTTGGCTTGCTAACAGGAGACAAGCATGCTGGTAGCTGAGGTGGCTTTTCCCATGTTTCTAATATATCAGGACACTAGAGGGCAGCATTGTTGAAAGAAAATACCGACAGGGCCTAGACAATAACACTGCATCATGGAAGTGCATTTTCTAAAGTATCCCAGACAGAGCATCAATTCTGCGGGGAGAAGAGACTTTAGAAAGATCATTTAGCGCACACCACATTCACAGATCTCTGCGAAAAGACACTGAGACAAACACGTTAAATCTGTTACCTCAGGACCTAACCTGAACCCCGGCCCAGACTCCCCACTCTAACAGAAGGCTCAGCCCCGAGGGGACTCTGCCCCGCCTGCACCCTAGCAACACCTGTGGTGGGCGTGGGTGTTAAAACCACCCATGTCGGGCTCCACTGATGTTCTGTTGTATCAGAATCTTGGGGGTGATGCTACAGCAATGGTATTTAGAAACAGCCCAGATGATTCTCTTGTGCAGCTGGAGCTGGAGTTTCGAACCACCGTGCTTGTTTACACCAGTGGCCTCACAGTGCAGCCCCTGGAGCAGCAGCGGGGGCAGCATCTGGGCACTAGTTACAAATGCAAATCCTCGAGCCCCACCGCAGACCTACAAATTCTGGGTGTGGGGCCCAGCAGTCTGTGCTTTCAGCCCTCCTGCAATTCTGATACACCCTCAAGTTTGAGAACCACTCCGTACACCCTCCGCCAGTAAGCTGTTTCAGTGTAAACTTCCTCCCCCACTTCCCCTTCTGCTTTCATTGAACCTAATGCTTCTTGCTATAACTTAACCTTAGGTTTTTGTCTTAGTACTTGTGCAGTCACTAGGATAAGCATATACATATGTATACCCACTTTAGAATGTATCAGAATTCCTAGGGGATTTGATAAAAATACAGAGGTCCAGGTCCTAGCCTCCTTCAAGGAACTGGGATGGGGTCTTTGAATTATTATTACTTTTTTAGTTCTCAATCTCAAAAGTTTGAGGAAAACTGTCTAAACTATGAAAAGTCTTTGCTAAACCCTCCCTCTGCACTCTTTTCCAGATTGAAATCCCTATTCTCTAACCCTGTGATGCCTCCCAGGTCCACAGGCAGCCCGCTCTGGGCTTCCTGTGTCCTCAGCACGCATTGTGCCCGGGTAGCTGCTGCAAGTCAGTGTGCTTCTCTGTGCCCTCCATTCCCATCTGTACATTGACGGCAAGATTGAGCCCGGGGGATTCCTTCAAAGCTTGGTGGGGGATGATGTGCGTAGATCCTTGTGACTCTGAAAGAGTAGCACAACCCGCATCACAAGTAAGCAGAATGTGGGTCTGGCTGCTGGCTCCCAAATAGGCCCAGATTCTGACATTCAAATGATATTCTTCTTTCAGTGATGCAGGTTACTTAAAAACATGCATTTTTTTCCCCTAAGGGGATTGATACTACTTATCTTGAATAAAATTTTTTTTGTTGAAGTATTTTAATTGAACTTCATGCAAAAAAAAATGAAATAAAAATGGTACCTCACATAAAACTTTAAATGGGGGAAATGTCCCTGGAACTTTGAAAGTTGTAAGCAAATAGTTACACTTCATGGACAATAAACTCTAAAGACTAAAGATACAAGTATATAGAAATTAGTATTTTGATGAAATACACTCAAATTAATATGGATATAGAGATTAAAAATGACAAAACAAAAAAAATCCTCAAGAATATGCAGTGCAATTTCTTACACAGTCCTTGCACATTAAAAAAAAATTAATCCAGCCGGGCGTGGTGGCGCACGCTTGTAATCCCAGCATTTGGGAGGCTGAAACCGGAGTATCCCGGTTCGAGGTCAGCCTCAGCTACTTAGTGAGACCCTGTTTCAAAATAAAGAATAAAAAATAGGGCTGGGGGTGTAGCTCGGAGGTAGAATGCCCCTGAGTTCAATCCCCAGTACCAAAAAAAAAAAAAAAAAAAAAAAAAATTAATCCTACTTGCTCTATAGATGTCTTTTCTTGCGTGTACTGGCTTTTTGGTCTCTCCCCTCCCTTTGGTTCATCTTTTTCCTCTCACCAGTGGCTGTTGGTCCTTTCTCGAGTGAATCCCTGGCTCTGCTGGCTTCTTGGGCTCTTTCCCTTGCCTATATCTTCATAATAGAGTAGAAGTTGACATTGGTGAACAGCACTCTCCTGGAACGGAGGGTGGAAATTCCCGGGGAAGCTCATGCAGTAGTCTCCCTCCCCTACGCTGGTGTTCTATGTTGAGAATGACTCTATATAGTTCAGAAATCAAAGGAATATAATGGAGATGGCCTGCTGCAGGACATGCGCTTGGTTGGACAGCTGTCTTCTCTTATGGGAACCAGCGACTGTGGTCCATGCTAGTATATTGGTATGTAGTCAGTTAAGCCTCATGAGTTCTATCATAGAACATGGCCAAGATGTTTTGACTTAGAAAAATTCTCAACGCAGGTGTTACCAAAGGCTCATCACTGCATAGATGATATTTCCATGAACATCTGATTTTGAATAACCTGATTTTCCCCAGTGAATGTACCAGATGGATAATCTACAAAATGTATGCAGAAATATATAAGAAAATTAACCTGCTAAGTAGGTATATTTGATAGAACCAATTTATCCTAATTTTAGAATAGCTAAATGAAATCCTTCTTTAATAAGAAATAATTATGGCAGAAGGTAATCCTGGTGTATGACAATAAAATCTAATGAGCAGCACATAGAGAGATATGATAGAAGTTATAAATCCTCTTCATTTAACTATATTTAAAAAGTCTAAAGACTTTATCTACAAGAATTATAAGCTTTTTATTTTGGCCCTCTCGAGCTTTGGGTTATAGTTTTTTTCCCCCTGAGAAGTAAGGGTGTCTAAGTTCTTGGGGTATCAATCAATTAGAGTTTTTATTTTTAGTAGAGTAGGACATTGAAAATCCAACTGAAAGTCCTTAACACTGTCGAAGACTTGTCAGCCTTGTCAGTGGAAGTGTGGTTACATGTGCTTGAGAAACAGTTGTTCCAACAAGTCACAGAGGACCAACTGTTTCCTAGCCTTCTGCTCTGCTGTCCTGAGACTGGTTTCCCTTGTAGCATTAGTGCAGCGTGGATGGCATCTGAGGTTCTGCTTCCTTGTGCAAATTCAGCAGAGTCCTTTGCCTCATCATTCCAATCAAGACTCCTGAGATTTACTGTTAATGGGCTGCTTCAGTCATATGAAGCAGTGACTTGACCAAAGAGGAAGGAAAAGAGGTGATTGGTTTACATCCCAGAGACTACCCTGGAACTGATGAACAGCAAGGGGAGAGCACGTCAGGGGAGGGGTCATCACCCAGGTGGAAATTTGGGCACCTGAGAAGCCAGGGTGGCCATTGTACAGGCAGCCAACAATGTTCACTATGCTTGGCTGGGTCTCATGCCAGGTCATGCCAGGGAGCTACAGAGGCACACAGGGAGGGGGCTGACTCTACTGAGTATTTACTGAGTGATGTGCTCTGTGCTGGGAGTTTTTCCAAAATAATTGCATATATGTTTTACTTCAGCACTATGAAGTGGTATTATTACATTCTCATTTTGTGTTTGAAGAAATCAAGACTCAGAAAGACGAAAACTTAATGAAGCCAGTTTTGAATTTTCCCTCTAAACCCAGCCCTGCTGGTTTTTGTTTTGTTTGTTTGCTCAAACAAAATTAAGCAAAATGTCTTTTTCTACTCCTCTTCATCCACTTCTGTATTCCATGCCTACTCTTTTGATTATGCCATTTGCAGCACATAGAGGGTTAAGAACATTTGTGTCAGCTGAAGAAGCCAGTCTTTGGGCATGTCAAAAGGAAATGTTATTAGGCACAACACTAGCTAAAAAACAGTTTTCCAAATGTTCATTGAGCTGCTAAAAACAAATTTAGCCAAACCAAATGGTTCTACATGGCACCTAATATTTCTATGCCCATTATCAGAGGAACAGTTATTTTTATACTTGGAAACATCTGTGACTGAATTACGGATATCTGACTGACTCAAGTCTTAAATTTCTGATCTTTTCAATGGTGTGAAATGTCATCCTCATCGGTCAGACAGACAGATGTGGAATCCTGACACATAGCTTCTTATTCTATTATCCTGTCTAGAGGTTTTTATTTATACAACTGTCTATGTATCAGTTTCTTGGGACAGGCTTTTAACTTTATTTTAAAAGGCATGCTATCTGGCGGATGAAAAAATAAAGCAAGCAACTTGGCAGAGATTGATAAGAGCAAAAGCATATTGACCCTAATGAGATTCTCTCCTGGCAAATCCGGTTTCATGCTCTAATAGGATGCAATCTTTATTGCTCCTTCCTTCCTGGTCCTGCCAGGAAGGTGTCTGGAAGGAGCCATTTTAGTCTTAATGAAATTTAGCCCTTCACCCTTACACCCAGTGGAGCCTGCTGGCAGTCCCAAATCCATTTGGCTTTTGGGTACTGATCAGGTATTTATCTTTGGTCAGGTATCTGGTACTAACTGAAAGGCAGCTTTTAAACTTGACATGGCAGCTGGCCTGGCTGCGTGGGTCAGCCCTGGCAGGCTCGTTCTCCTTCTTCTATGAGGTTTATTGTTCCACGGATGTCTGGAACCCTTAGTCTGAGGCTTTCTTTCTTCTCATTGCTAAGGTTCTTCCCCATCCTCACCCAGAGATGGCTGGTTTCCCTGTTCTCTCCGTTAGACCTTTTTTTTTTTTTTGGATAAAAAAGGACTTAGCTGAGCCGGGCGTGGTGGCGCACGCTTGTAATCCCAGCATTCGGGAGGCTGAGACCAGAGGATCCGGGTTCGCGGCCAGCCTCAGCTACCTAGTGAGGCACTCCGCAACTTAGTGAGACTCAGTTTCAAAATAAAGAATAAAAAATAGGGCTGGGGTATAGCTCGGAGGTAGAATGCCCCTGAATTCAATCCCCAGTACCGAAAAAAAAAAAAAAAAAAAAAAAAAGGACTTAGCTTTTTCATAGTAAAGCATCACAGGATCCACTGTGGAGCACAAAAGCAGTCTTGGGCAGCTTTGGCTTTATGGTAAGAATGTACATAAACTTTCTGTTCTGTACCATAATATAGCTTTAAAACAATAATGATACTTTTTCTTTTCTTTTCTTTTTTTTTTTTTTTTTTTTTTTTTTGCGGTACTGGGGATTGAACTCAGGGGCATTCTACCTCCGAGCTATACCCCCAGCCCTATTTTTTTAATTCTTTATTTTGAAACCGAGTCTCACTAAGTTGCGGAGTGCCTCACTAGGTAGCTGAGGCTGGCCGAGAACCCGGATCCTCCGGTCTCAGCCTCCCGAATGCTGGGATTACAAGCGTGCGCCACCACGCCCGGCTCGATACTTTTTCTTTACAAAGCTTTGAGTAAGACTGGCACAGAAGGACAATGTCTCATATTAACTCTGGCTGGTCCAGCTCCCCTCTCTTCAACTCTCTTCTATACACATAGCACACTTCCTGTGCTTTGGGGAACACATCATCAGTGTAAAAAAAAAAAATAGACATTCTGCCCTGGTTGGTACCATACACAGAGAGGATGCAACATCATTTCTGTGGAACTCTTGCTAAAATCAGAGCTTGAATTTAATCACAAGGAAATAGTTGGAAAATTCCAAATGAGGGACAGTCTACAAACTGTCTTCTGCAGTAGCAAAGTTATGAAAGGCAAAGACAGACCAAGGAACTCATGAAGCTTAAAGAGACTGGAGACACATGGTGACTAACAGCATAATTGAAACCAGAAAGGGGGTCATGGGTCAACTGGAGGAACATGAATAAAATCTGCATATTATATCTTACTGCATCAATGATGACTTCTGAATTCTGATAATCATACAATGGTCCTGGAAGATGTTAACATTTGGGTGAATCTAGGTGAGGAGTATATAGGATTTTTTTGGTATAATTTTTTTTTGCCGCACTGGGGATTGAACCCAGGGACATTCTACCTCCAAGCTACACCCCCAACACTATTTTTTATTCTTTATTTTGAAACGAGGTCTCACTAAGTTGTGGAGGGCCTCACTAAGCAGCTGAGGCTGGCCGCGAACCCACAATCCTCCTGTCTCAGCCTCCCAAGTACTGGGATTACAAGCGTGCGCCACCCATGCCTGGATTTTGGTATGGTTTTTATTACTTTTTATGTCTGAAATTATATTATTGAAAGGCTTAAAAATAGATAAATATATAACAAATAAAAATAAAAAAGATGATACAAAATAACTAGGTTGGTGGTGTTGTCTTCCTATCCTGCAGTGGATTGTCTGGCATAGCCTGCTTTGGCAGTCCCTGAGGGAAAGGGGTTGATTCCACACGGCTTGCTTAGGGAGGAGTGGAGAGGGCTCTGAGAGCTGGTGAGCATCTGCTCCTGGAATTGGGGCGGGGAAGACTAGCATTGGTTGTATGTTTCTGAACCTTAAGGGCTGTGTCTAGACTTCGATGGTCACCATCCTTTGTATCCAGGGATGCTCATCTTCAGGCCCTCTGCCTCCCGTTGCAGATGGGCTGCAGCACAGTGCAGTGCTTGCAGAAATGAGTCCTCCTGGAGTCGAGTCAGCGTGCCCTCAGAACATAGAGTTAAATCTTGTCACCGCTCCAGGATCTTTCAGGGAAATGACAGCTCACACAGAAGGAAGAACACACGAGTCACAGACCCATAGCCCAGAACGCCAAGCAGCTCTGCTTTCACCTGACAGCTGGGGTGAGCAGAAGCAGCCCTGTCTCCCACTTGCTTCGTAACTAAAAACAACTTAAGGGGAAACGAAGAAGAGAAAAGCCCCTTTCTGAAGCTGGTGAAGTCCACAGACTGGTTTTGAGGAGGTGTGATAGGCTCCAAACACATGGCCACCTGGTTGCTCTTTTGTATGGTACTCAGGCTGGGGTTGGATCTCTCTGCCTTCACTGTCAAGTGAAGATGCAAAGGGGGAGAGGAGGGAGGGACAAAAGAAAAAGCTGTTCAGCGGAAACAACTAAACAGTTTGAATATGTGCATGTCCTTTCCCAGGATCCTCCCTTCCAACCAGGACTTTATGGAATGAGGTTGGGAATCTTCAATTTCCAATGAAAGCACAAAATAAAGCCCCAAAGACCTACAACGTGGCTTGTGGAATATAATTCCCTTAAAGCCAGCTCTTTGTGTCATTTGGGCAGCCGTGGCAATCTTAACTTTTCAGTATGCTCTCATGGAGGTAGTTTTTCCAAAGTTCCCATTCTCTCTCTGTAACCCAATTGAAAGAAATAATTTGTTACCCAGGGGCTCTGTTCCTGACACACGCAGATCAGAGTGGTCCACGACTCTGGAAAACAACTCTCAATAGGCCTAAAAGACTCTTCAAACCTGAGTCACGAACCCGAGTCATTGTGTCAACAACGCAGAGTGGTGACTTCTGTCATGGGCCTTAGCTGTGTTACTTAAGATTATTCAGTTCTGCCAAAAAAAAGGAAGATAAACAAGCAAGAGGAAAAATGATGCCAGGTGGGGAAGTGGGTTGCATGGAACGGACATAACACACTTGGTGGAGTTGAGGGGATTAATAGCCACCAAATGACAATGGCCTCAAAGTAGTGAGTGTGTGCACTAAACATGGGGAGAGATGGAAAGATGAGGTGCTCAGAACACATCTATGTGCATTCTTGAAATATACGAAATATATACATGACATGCAGAAAGACTTAAATCAGCTATCTACTGGTGATTCCCATTCTGGCCTTGAAATTCCTTTGTACTGGAAATGCAGGCAGTCCTTAGCTACACGTCAGGCCAATGGGAGAACTACAGCTAATGGTCAAGTGGACTTGCCCTGGGTCTTTCCAAGAGCAAAGGATTTACCAACCCAGGCGCTTTCTGTCTGCTGGGCTCCCTTCCTCAAGCCTCACCATAATGTCACCACTGTGGAAAGCCAGTGGCAGGGAGAGAGAGGGGGCTCAGGAGCTGCATGCCCTAAGGTCTGGGTACTTGGGTCCTTCCATATGTTTGTCCTTTATCCTAATTACTGTAACTGTCCCCACCTCTCCCCTTTTTCTTCTCATGATGCACTTTAATGATTCAATAAACATTGTGATTCCTGCAGGCTAATTTGCTGTGTGAGTCTTTCTTTTCTGAGACCTCTAGGATAACCTGGTAGCATAATTGGAGATTACCTTTTCTATAAAGGTAACTTCCTATATGAAAAATTTACAGTAGGACTCTGCATACAGTATCAAAAGTGATAGCTTTAACTTTTTGAGTAGTCATTATGTATCAGGCAACATCCTAAGTATTTTGTATATATTACCTCAAATAGTCCTCACAGTGACCCTATAGAGTAGATAATATGACCTGAATTTTACAGATAATAAATGAAGGACAAGAGAGGTCAAATAACCCAGCTATGATCAATTAGCTAGAAGTAGAAAAGGGATTTGAATTAGAGTCTGTGGAACTTTAAGGCCACACCCTCTCTATTTTGAGAAGGCCGGTTTTTTCCTTATATCTTCCTTGATCATCATATTGAAAAAAAACTGCATCTAGAACTTCCCATCTTTTCTCCATGACAAGAATGTAATTTCTGCCTTTCCTTGTGTCTAGAAGAACAGTGAGGGGCACCACAGATTCCACTGGACACCATCTGGATGAAGGTGTTAATCCTATCACTTTTTCCCCTCTGAAGACATCTTTGAAAGTAGTTAGGACAAAAAATCACGTTTCAGGCTGAATACATTAACCCTAGAAAATGTATGAGTAAGTTAAGGGGCAGGACAGACTTCAGAACAAAATCCCCAGGAGGAAAAATGAGTTAGAATAAGAGTCCATCGCCAGCTCTGTGTCCTGGTTCCTACATGACCTTCCCAGGCCCTGGTCAACCCTCCAGCTCGGCCACCCCTGTTTGATTTTCATCACACAGTAACCTCAGAGCCTTGGACGTCCACAGTTACCTCAGAGAAGAGATCCAGAGGAAGGGGAATTTTATACACATGTGCACTATGTAGGCTTTAGAAACAGGTGCATATTGCTTTGCCCTAGCTGTGAGGGAGGTGAGTATCTACAGTTAACTCATCCAGATGCTGCTGTTAAGTGTGCACTTCATTCTTAGGTGAGGAAATTGAGCCTCAGTGAGAAGAGAAACCCACCTGGGTGTACAGTCTGGTGACAAAGTCAGAATTTAAAGCTATGTCCCTCTAATGCCCAGTCTACTCCTCAGAAGTATTGTTCCAAAGAGGAGGCTCACAGTGTACAGAGACATGGGGCTGAATCAGCGACAGGAAGAATCTGAAGTGAATCAACCACTCCACATTGTTATTTCTTGGGATAAATGAAACGAGATTTTTTTTTTTTTTTTAAAGACATGATAGGTTCTGCAAAGGATAAAGTATGAATAAACATTTTTGGTGTGTGGACAGTTAAAAAAGAAATAAACTGCTTTAGCAAAATTAAAACACTTCTTTTTTATTTTTTGTCATGGATTCAATAGGGTTTGTCTCATCTTTTTGGATATGAAAATCATTTTTTTCCAAATTAATTTCTTGAAAACTCAGCTGTCCCAGTCTTTCAAGCCAGGAGGTTAAATTGATCTGATGGCCACCAGAGGCACCCAGGAGCAACCCGACCAGGGTCATAAATGAAATGTGTTAAATAATTTTAATTTGGTATTAGGGATCCTCAGGGGCAACTGTACTGCTGAAGAACCACCCCTCCATTCATTTCTGCTTGTTTAGGTATCAGGTTTCTGGAGAGCCATGTGGCACCTGAATGCTGCTGTTATTGCAGAGAAGAAATGGACATAAGAGTGTCCTGGGGCTACTGGACAATGACCTGCCCTCCTCAACATCACACTGAAGCATGTTGAACTAGACCAGCTATCAGAATGTTTGTAGCCCTTAGGAAACCTGGGCAGGTTTTCAAGTAGAAAAAGTGAGGTCGTATCTATTTACCTTTAGTATTTCATTCATTCAGTCTCTAAAATCCTTGTCCACTCATTCATCCAATCAACCATCTGTTCATCTAGTAAGTACTTATCAAGTACCTACTACATGCCTGGGATTCTGTTAGACTGGGAATAAAGTTTACAGACCTGTGTGGTCAAATTCAGGAGCTTCTTGTTACATATGTGCTGGTCCAAATTAAGATGTACAGAATGGATTTCAAAGATTTAGTATGAAAAAATAATGTATACCACCTCATTAATACTTTTATATTGACATGTTGAAATGGTAATTTTTGACATATGGGGTTAAATAAAATAAACATTATAGTTAATCTCATCTATTTCTTTTTATTTTTAAAAATGTGGCTAATGGAAACTTCAATGGCCTAGGTGGCATGCATTGTATTTCTCTTGGGCAGTGCTGTTGTACAACTTGCAGATGATTATGTTACTATTTAAATATAATATTCATTAAATATTACTAGTATTTTTGGGACAGGTTAAAGGCACCTTTCAGGGAAGATAATAAAAAAATAAAGGCAGATGAGCTTATCTGTTGTGGTTTAATAATATTTCTAGATTTCAGGCGATTAAATTTTTGTTCTGAAAGTTTTACTTTTGAAGTTAAATACCTAAGTCCAGTATTCTGGAATTGATAAAATATTAATAACTTGGGATGCTGTAATGTTTTTTTGCCTTCTAGCAGTTTCTGAGCTGCCATTAGATATTCTAGACTCTTGAATATCCATAGATTCTTGTTTGCACATGCTAACACTAAAAAAAAAAAAAAAAAAGATGGCTTAGAAAAAAGTAAATACATGCCGGGCGTGGTGGCGCACGCTTGTAATCCCAGCATTCGGGAGGCTGAGACCAGAGGATCCGGGTTCGTGGCCAGCCTCAGCTACCTAGGGAGGCACCCCACAACTTAGTGAGACTCGGTTTCAAAATAAAGAATAAAAAAAATAGGGCTGGGGGTATAGCTCGGAGGTAGAATGCCCCTGAGTTCAATCCCCAGTACCACAAAAAAAAAAAAAAAAGAAAGAAAAAAGTAATTACAGAATGGGTTGTCTCACCTGATATTTTGGGAATTAAGTGAAACTAACTTTCATTTTACCATTCTTATTTGAAATTAAGACATTTGAGTCACTTTAGGTCTATACTAACCTGCAAGAAGAAAAAATAAATCATTTGAACTATAATTAGTATGGGAATAATGTTTAGTGACCCAGGAATTCTATAAGTAATTTTGACAACAAGTTCTAAATGAAAAGTAAGAAGATTCAATTTCAAGTATTCTTAAAATTAAAAACTAATAAAAATGTAATTTAACCTGAAAAAATCATCATATTCTCCAATCAACCAATTTTGAGAGCTGGGTAAACAAATGTGGGTCTTGCTCCTCTTTTTGCTGTATTTGCAAGTGGCACACAGTTTATGCCTCCTTCCTGACCCCAGTCGTGCTCAACCACTTCCTCCGTAGCAGGGAAATTAGCCTGGCATTTGGGAACGACAGAAACCCAACCCAGTGCCTCCTAGCATGGGTCCTCGGGCTCCAGCATGACTTCAGTTGCCCGGAACTTCCTTTGTCCTGTGATCTCCAGAGAAGATTGTGAAATACACGATGGGCCTTATGAAAGTGAGAGAATTAAGAGTTTGAATTTCGTAGAGCACAAGGCACTATTAGTAATTCTACTGGGAGGGAAACAGTGTCATCAGAAAGAAGAAACGGGACGTGGGGCTGAATTTTTTCTAGGATTGGAAAACATGCCATCATTGCCAGATATCGTAGCAGAGACAGATGGCATGGCAGATGCTGTGAAAGAAAAACGACTTACTACTAGGTGAGCAAGAAAAAAAAATAAACAAGAAGGACAGAGGAAAGAGTATACAAGCTTTTCTCTCCTGTCAGGAACTTCTCCCCAGAGCCCTAAAATGTTGAGTCATGTTCAGTGGTTGAAGATTGCAAACGAAGTACCCTAGTGCATTCACCACTGATTGTACATTTGGAATTTACAGCCATTCTCTTAATAGAATTGTGTTTTGTCATTGATTTTCTAAAGAAGAATGGGAGGCCATGACTAATTTCATATAGGATTCCAATGTATTGGGAAGAAGACACTGCAGCTGAATTTCTGGCCGAACTGGCTGCTGTTTGATATAAGGAACTGGATGAAATTCATCTTGGTTTAATTTAGGAATGCTCCCAATTAACATTGCCTCATGGTACAAATCACATTAATGGGGATGGCATTTCCATCACATTTAAATGGAGGCTGTTTAAAATGTGTCTTGGAAATATGCAATGTGGACACACACATGACTGTTGCCGTTGGCACAAGTCCAGCGTCCTCAAGTGGTGAATTCTGCTCTGCTGGGTAATCATTGATGGAGAAGGGCAAGGGCTGCTGTGGGCTGGCTCAGGATTGAAAAGTGCTCAGGTCTTGGGTTTAAAATAAATGCCTCAGAAAAAAATTGTATTTTAGAGTGTAATGTGACTCCATGGCGTTGATGAGGAATGGTTGAAATCAATAAAAATGATCTACAAGTGTCGAGGGTCTATAGTTTTATATATGTAGGTTTAATGCATAAAAATTAAACAATCTGTGCTTGGCAATAGCTATTGCATCACTTATATTAAACAAGAATGGATGCAGTTGAGCCTAAAACAGCCAATGTGAGTTGTCAAAACAAAAATATGTGAATGATATTCAGGATTTTCTTGCCATTGTGGGAAAACAAAAAAGTACTAGACAATTATCTGACAATGGTTATGTTACTGTATCTGGAGAAGTTGAAGAATAATTAGAGGCTATAGAATAACATCGACTAACAAAGAATTTCTGAAGGGTTTTCAGGGGCAATTTTGATTTTATGTAACACTTATCTTATGTATTTTTTTTAGAAACACTAGAGAGGTTTGCCTCCTAAAGTAGACCTCATTGTATATGTGCAACTATTATTTACACACATATGTATGATATACAAAACCATTGCAAAAATGAACCTTAACAACATAAAATCCAGAAATAGCTAAGACACCATTATGTTTTCCATCTTTTGAGGAACAAACACACCTAAATCCACCTGGCAACCCTAGCTTTTCATTTCCTGTTTCTTTTCTCTATTTCCCAAATCAGTACTTTCCTCCATTATAGTAAAGGAGAAAAAACCTTAATAGTAAAGAATGAATTTCCAGAGATTAGCATCAAACTCTAGCATGTCCATTGGGTCTACCTTGGTACAAATAAGTGCACTAAGTTTGAGGGTAACATTTTCTGAAAGCTGGAAGAAACTTACATGGAAGCCATTTCAGTCTGAACACAAGAACTCCCTGTGGAACATTCTTGCTAAGTCCTCCAGAAAGAGTGAGCCTCAGAGGTTGGCGGGCCTGCTGGGGCAACCTCTCATTAGAGGGTGGAGAAGAACACCAAGCTCCTTCTAGTGCAAGGAGTTGATTGCTGCTGAACCTGCCACAGATGCCATGTTCCTTGACTTTATCAACAAGTGGCAAATATCCATTACTTGACACTCTTCGTTATGCTTCTGAATTTGTTCAATGACTCGTTATAAAATGGTTTCTTATTTGGCTTTGTGGAATTTTATGTAAGGAACTTGGAAAGGGTAAATTTTCTCTGATTCCAGCAGAAGCTAGACAAGGCTGCAGTTATAAACTCTATTAGACAGCACCTTAGACAGCACCAATCTTTTTTTTAAAAAATACTTTGAAGCTCTCTTCTAATGAATTTCAACACAATCAGTGTTTCTACAAGAGATACCATTACCTTATTAATATAGCATATATATATGATTACACGAACACATATGTATATTGCAAATTATGTTTCCTGTTTGAGAGATTTCTACAATATATCCCCCAAATTTAAGGTAGGAGTAAGATGAGGGAAAAATTCTAAAAAATTTCATGTGGTCTGCTCTGTATACATACATGGAATAATTGCAAAGAACATCATTCCAAAGAAGAAACTAATCACTAGGTACCAAAATTGTGAAGCAGCTCCTGTCTTTCAAAGACCCCATGAAAAGGCATTTTATTTGACACTTTTGCTGACTAGCTTAATTCATTGAGAATTTTCTGACATATTATCTTTGCAATAGACACGTCTAAGACTAATAAAATGTTTATGATTTGCTGTATCAAACATATAACTTTACTTTGACAAAAATAAATATTCTTATGTCATTTCCATGGATAATTTCCAATACTGTTACTGCTGTGTAGTAAACTCCTAATTTACCCAGA
>PVLC010001668.1:23415-82902 GCA_004027655.1 Graphiurus murinus
ACTGGGGATTGAACTCAGGGGCATTCTACCTCCGAGCTACACCCCCAGCCCTATTTTTTTATTCTTTATTTTGAAACCGAGTCTCACTAAGTTGCGGAGTGCCTCACTAGGTAGCTGAGGCTGGCCGCGAACCCGGATCCTCCGGTCTCAGCCTCCCGAATGCTGGGATTACAAGCGTGCGCCACCACGCCCGGCTCCATAACATTTCTTATGGTTAGAAAGGCAACCTAGAAAAATTCATGTGTACTTAGATCATTTATCCTTTTCTATACATTTTATAATGCTATAGCAATAATAAATCTTCACAGAACTTGACTTCTTTCAAGATCTTCAATTGCCTTTTTTTTTTGGTATGCTACTGGGCATTGAACCCAAGGGGTGCTCTACCACTGAGATATACCCCTAGTTCTTTTTTATGTTTCATTTTGAAACAGGGTTTTGCTAAGTTGCTGAGGATGGCCTTGAACCTGTGATCCTCCTGTCTCAGTCTCTCAAGAACTGGGATTACAGGTGTGTGCCACTGCACCTGGCTCTTTAAAATGATCAAAGACAAGGTTATTTTCAGTGCAATTTTATGTGGATTACACTATTCTTATTCTTTTAAAATTGATAATCCATATTATATTATAAAATTCAAAGAATCAAAACACTCCTTTTTCCTCTTTTCCCTATCTCCATTTTCAGTCCAGGTAAGTGATAATCCATATGATCTATATAAACCTCAACTAACTGGAACATAGGTTTTAGTTATCATCCCAAACCATCTTCTTTCTCAATCATCCTAGGTTTGCTAACAAATGTAGGCTGAATAACATCTGGCTTTAGGAATGTTCTGAAAACTTCCAGAGGGAAGGGCTTGAACTATGGTCTCCTAACAGTTGTAACAGAAAGGGGCTAGGATATCATAGTCCTTGAGGATTAACACCCAAACTACAATGAAGAGTTTTACTTTTATGGCTGAATAGTATTCCATTGTGTAAGTATACGACACACAAAATCCAATTCAAAATGGACCAAAGACCTATAAAATATAAGATCTTAAAAGACAAAACTAGAAAACACTAGGGAAGCAGAGTAAGACATTGGTCCAGGGAAGACTTTTTTTTTGGAAAAGTGGAGTCTCATTTTGAGTGGCTGCATCTATCATGCCTGAGCTCACTGCACCACTTAGCATTTGTTACTAAAGTTTGGAAACTAATCAGACTTAGAGTCATCATAAAATAGGAAGTGCCTCAAAGGACTCACTTTGAAATAATGATCGCTGGGTTACAAACTCCCCCTCCAATTAATTTTATTGTTTTAGTTGATGAAACCACAAAAGCAAAATGAACCTGGAAAAAAAATGAGCAATGTAGCCAGCAGGAGCCACAAACCTAACACCTTTGACCGCTAAAAGAAAGGAAAAAGAAGATGCAGTATGCACGGCGTTGACTTTCAGGTAAATACTAAGGCCAAAGGCATCGATCAGAAAGTTTCTTATTTTTCAGATTCGGTCAGATTAGTCTGAATATGTTTCATTTCCTACTGTGAGTAGAATAAGTCCTCAGGTTAGAATCAATAATTCTGGAATCTTCTGTTAAATTTCTTCACTCACCTTCCATGGGGGTGTTGCTGTCAGGACGGTTTGCAAAGACGACATCCACATACTCCAACTGCAGCCTCTGGAGGGAGCCCTTGAGCCCTGGGGGCAGAATTGGGAAAAGAAAAATGGGAAGTCCAAATATGACTATTAGGAAGAGCTGACCTTTGGCTCCCTTTAAGAATTTTACTTAAGCCAGGTGCGGTGGCTCACACTTGTAATCCCAGTACTTGGGATTATACGGCCAGCCTCAGGTACTTAGTGAGGCCCTCCACAACTTAGTGAGAACCTGTTTCAAAATAAAGAATTAAAAAATAGGCCTCGAGGTGTAACTTGGAGGTAGAATGCTCCTGGGTTCAATCCCCAGTACTGAAAAAAAAAATTTACTTAACAACAAACTAACAACACTGGGTCAGTTTAAAAAATATATCAAAGGGGGTAGAGCAAGATGGCAGCATAAGACCCTTCAGTGACCATTTTGCCACAGAAGCACCAATTTGAACAACTATGAACTCATGAAATTACCTTCACAAGAGCTAAGGAAACCAGGGGAGAGATCATAGTACTTGGTTTTACAATAATAATAATTAATAATAATAATAATAGTAATAATAATAATAAATGCATTGAAGAAAGCAGGAAGGAAAGTTGCTGTGTCACATTCGCCTGGCTCCATGCAGGGAAGCAGCCTGAAGAGGGAGGGAGGGAGAGAGAGAGAGAGAGAGAGAGAGAGAGAGAGAGAGAGAGAGAGAGAGAGAGAATGAACAGACAGACAGACCTCCTGCTCCAGACTGGGAGGGGATGGAGTGCAGGCCTTAGACTTGGAATCCAGTACCAGTCCCACCCTGGTGACACCTAATACCCAGAAGCACCTATCCCCAAGCCAATGCTCATGGACAAAGCTTCTGGATCCACTCACAACCTTAGTGAGATGGGCCTGGGTCCCAGCCTGCCCACTGCCGCTGCGACATGAGCTGGAAGGGTACTGTCCCCGAGAGAGTGAGCTCAGAGTGACTCAGCTCAGCATCAGCTTCATCTTCCCAGGCACTGCCTTTACCATTTCTCCCCAACCTCAGGCAGCATAACTCAGAGAAAGATTTTACCTGCTCGTGTGGAATGGCAGGGATGTAAATGCAAGACTTTGACTTGGAACTTAGCGCCAAGCCTGTGCTAAGTGAAACTCAACCCTGGGCAGAACTGTATAGATCCCTGCCCCCAGGCCAATGTCTTCAGCCAAGACAGAAACCTGCAGCCCCAGTAGGATGGATTGCTCTGGCTGCCTGCAATAGTGCCAGGCTACTCTAGACCACAGTAGCTGAAAGACTATAGTATTACGGGCCTTGATACAATATCTAGGTTCAGCATAACCAGGTAGAGCAATATCCTGCCTCTGCAGCACTGGTCTTGTCAAGTTCTGGGCTCCAGGTGTGACCCAGCATTTGGCATGTAGGGCTGGACCCTCCATGGGAATGCCCAGTGCTGAGAAGAATCTCACAGTGTCTGAACATAGCTAGTGACTATAGATGAGGTGCTTGGCTCACCCTGTCCCCAGAACTGGCTGTGGTCAGGCACAGTAGGATTTTGCCCAGCACTGGGCCTCACCATGGGCCTCATCATGGAGGGTCCAGCCCTACACAGCACCATTCCACTAGGTCTGCAGGTTTCTTGGTGTGTTGTACATGATGGGCTGGGGGAGTGCCTAAAGAGAGTAGTTCAACCCAGCCCCCTAGTCCATCATGTACAGCACACCAACTGCACATCTGCAACAAACAGGCTAGGGGCACCCTCTATTGCTGAAATAGTGACAATACAACAACTGTGGACTAGTGGCAAACCTGAGTTTAGGACACCATCTAGTGCTGAAGTAGTGGCAGTGACAGAAGCTCTGAGAATATAATAAACAACCTATTTAGAATTTCTGTAAACACAGGTACAAAGCCAAATTATGACTACTGGAATAAATACCTAATTCTTCAGTGCTAGGATGTTGTCATGTACCAACAAGCATCAAGAACTTTCAGGGAACCATGACTTCACCTAACATGAAAAATAAGGTGACAGAAACCAATCATATAGTAATGGATATATGCAATGTCTCAGACAGAGAATTCAAATAGCTGTTTTAAGGAAATCAACGAACTTCAAAACAACACAGAGAAATAATCCAGTAATTTATTAGATAAACTTATCAGAGATATTGAAATAATTTATTAAAATAAAAAATCCTGGAGCTGAAAAGTACATAAACAAAATGAAAATGGGATAGAAGGCATCACTAGCAGAACTGATCAAAAAGAAGAATCATTGTGCTCAAAGATAGGTTATTTGAAAACACACAGAGAAAAAAAGAAAAAAGCATGAAGGGAATGAAGAAAGCTATGGGAACTTTTGGACAGGATTAAAAGAACAAATACTCTGGCTATTTGGGTTCAAGAAGGACTTGAGAATGCTGAAAGGGTGGAAGGCATACTAGAAAAAAGACATACTAGACATACCAGAGAAAGATACAATATCCAGGTACAGGAAGGTTGTAAGCCATCAATCAGATTAAATTCAACCAAATTTACCCCAAGACAAAATCAAGCTCTCAAAGGTTAAAGACAATCAATCTTGTTGTTTGTGACAATTTGTGTGTGTGTGTGTGTGTGTGTGTGTGTGTGTGTGTGTTTTCTTTTTCTTTTTTGCGGTACTAGGGGCTGAACCCAGGAGCATTCTACCTCCAAGCTACATCCCCAGTCCTATTTTTTATTCTTTATTTTGAAACAGGGTCTCACTAAGCTGCAGAGGACCTCACTAAGTAGCTGAGGCTGGCCGTGAACCCGGATCCTCCAGTCTCAGCCTCCCAAGTACTGGGATTACAAGCATGCATCACCACTCCCGGCTTGTTTGTGGTAATTTGAATGGAACTAGAACTCACTGTGTTAAGTGAAATAAGCCAGACACAAAAAGACAAATACTGCATGCTCTCCCTCATATATGGAATCTGACAAAGTTGATCTCATAGAAGGAAGGGTGATCGAGTTTACCAGAAGGTAAGGTGAGAGCTCTGGGGAAGATGGGTGGGGAAAATTTGGTTAAGGGATCCTAAGTTACTGTTACAAAGGAGAAGTAAGTTCTGATGTTCTGACGTACAGTAGGTAGGGTGACTATCAATAATGACGATGTCTATATATTTCAATGAAAGGATTTTGAAGATTTTTACTACAGAGGAATGATAAGTGTGAGAGCAACTAAATATGCTTATCTTGATTTGAATGTTACACAATGTATATAGTGGTGTTGACACATCACATGGTGACTCATAAATGTGTACAATTTTTATATGTCAGTTTTAAAAAGTTTTTAAAATGAAAATACATTGAATATGGTGGTGTGCGATTTGGTCCTCAGAAAATTTTAAAAATATATTAAAGACTGACTTGTCCCCTGAAAGAAAAGTCTTAGGTCTCTGTCAAGGTCACTAGCACTCCCAGGGGAAATGCATGCTTAGTAATGGTCTTCCACAGACTTGTGTGGCACTATCCAGAAACTAGGTTTAGAATAAAAACCAATTCTCTTCAAGAGGATTTTTTTTCTTCTTAAAAATGCAAATTGATGTTTACATTTTAAATTACTTAATGACCTCAGAGTGGGGTGGAGATATGTTTTACATTAAAACCACTAAGAAGCCGGGCGTGGTGGCGCACGCTTGTAATCCCAGCATTTGGGAGGCTGAGACCGGAGGATCCGGGTTCGCGGCCAACCTCAGCTACCTAGTGAGGCACTCTGCAACTTAGTGAGACTCGGTTTCAAAATAAATAATAAAAAATAGGGCTGGGGGTGTAGCTCGGAGGTAGAATGCCCCTGAGTTCAATCCCCAGTACCGCAAAAAAAAAAAAAAAACAAAAAAACAAAAAAAACCACTAAGATGGTACAAATCAGGAATAAATGACTGGCTTAACCCCATTTAATGTGCACGTTGTTTTTTTTTTTCTTTCTTTCTTTTTTCTTTTTGGTATTAAGGATTGAACTAGGGGCATTCTACCTCTGAGCTACGCCCCACTAAGTCCACCCCTCCTCCTTATTTAAAATTTTTTTTTGAAAGAGGTCTTGCTAAGTTGCTGAGGCTGGCCTCGAACCTGCGATCCTCCTGTCTCAGCCTCCCAAGTACTGGGATTACAGATATGCACCACTGCGTCCAGCTGTACATGAGTTTTAATAGTAACATAAAAAAATGAGAAAATAAAGGCTTTGCTCAACATTTTATTAATTTTATAAAAATTTATGGAACCTAAAAAATAGAGCTGAGCTCTATCATTTCTATCACTCTCCATTCTTTTGGGAAGAAACAAAAACACTAGAAGCCATAAAGACTTAATAGGCAATTTAAAGGAAAGAGTAAGAATTTAGAATAAAAAAGTCCTAGAACCAATAGGCCATGTTTCAGTCCCAGTCATGTTCCTACGAGTACTCAGAAAAAAATTAATTAATTTTGGTGAAATTAATACTTCCCTGAAATAGAATGCATTATATACAATGCCATGCAAGCAAAAGGAGGGCAATGTTCAAGAATCATTTTACCTCATTTCCATGAGGCACAGCATTTCCTTATCAGCTTCTTTAATTCCTCAGGAAGACCGGAGGTTTTTTTCTTTTTATTATAAGCATAAAATTAATTGCCTGTTAAATGAGGCCCTTATAAATTTAAATTTGGCTCATTTAAATTTGATTTTCAAGCTGGCTTATAGGACAGCCACAATTACTTTTCTGACAGGAAAATGGAATGCTTGAATTGAGTTCCGGAAATATTTTCCATTCATTGAGAAAGGATTGTCTAGGATGGCACTTGTTAAAAGCTTTGATGAAGAGATTAGAGCAGACAGGTGTTCTGCGGTCTAATGCCTACTCTCCCAAAACTGCTGTGACTCTTAGGGTTGGAAACATCAGCTATCTCAAGGGGCAGCTTGAAATAAAGTTTACCTTAAAAAGTACCATGATATTAGCCACTCTAGGAATGGCTGTGTATAGGGAGAAGGTAAGAGATAGTCAAGCAGGGTATCACAGGGTTTGAACATTGATGTTCTACACCCTAGCATGCTGGGGATCGTGTGTGTGTGTGTGTGTGTGTGTGTGTGTGTGTGTGTGTGTGTGTGTGTGTGTGTGTGTGTGTGAGAGAGAGAGAGAGAGAGAGAGAGAGAGAGAGAGAGAGAGAGAGAGAGAGAATCCTCCAATCTGTAGTGAGGTCAATAATACTTACTACCTTCAGTATTGTTGCTCGAGAGAACATTGTGTAAGACATTTGATAGAAATGCAGTGTGGTGATGTCTGGAAAGTTTCAGAGGTGGAGAAAACAAACTTAAAGTCAAAATTCTTGTCTGGCCCCCCTGGTGTTGGAGAGGTGATGCATTAATGATGGTGCTAGCTCATGTTGCCTGAGAGTAAGTAGGAGAAGCAGCTATAACCAACTGGGTACCATTGTAGCATAATTCTGTGATCAGGCATTGTATAGATGAGGCTCGACTTAATTCATTTACTATTCTGGGCCACAAGTGTGCATTGAGTCCCAATTTGATCTTGAAAATGTGCCAGAGTCTGGGGTGTAAAGATGCACATTCACAGTCTTGGTCCCAAGGAGCCGACAGTGCACACTGAGGGCACTGATTGGCCTGGGTCTATTGTTCAAGGTCATAATGTCTACCTGTGAACAGTGACATGGACTGGATATGTAGGTCAGTCTCATTGTATTCGGTTATGCCTCGCCTCTCAATTCTTTCTCTGGAAGCACTCCTTCTTGATATTTAGGCAGAAATTCAAGTGTATTCATGTGAGGCCATAGGACTTGGTATGTTGTGCCAGGCTAAATCCCCACTCTGCCTTTGAAGTGGAGGGAAAGAAGATTAGACCCTTAAAAGACACTGACCACTCCCTTTGAAAATCTGTTTTGTAATCTATGGTATGAGTTTTATATTTTATTCTATGTGAGACTCAAAAACATTTGCAATGGGCAGGGGGTGGTGGGGATGTATGTGGTGGAGTTCAAGCATGGGAGATGATCTGATCAGATTTCTGATTTAAACTGAGGGGTCTGCTCGCTGAGGACTTGTAGGTGCCAGAGAGAACACAGGGAAGGCAGAGTGAGGAGATGACCACAGGGAACCAAGCTCAGACCAAGTTATGTAAGTAGAAGCAGAAGGACTGGCTGGGGTTATGGGTATTGGTAAGAGGTTAGAGGAATCAGCATGACACCTAGATTTTGGGGCCTGAGAAGCGAGGTGACTGTTACTAAGATGGGGAATCGGGGGACAGCAGATCACAGGTGGTGGCAGGAGCCAGGTTAGGTATGAACACCATACTTGTAGTTCATATAGAACTCTCGGCAACTGGATGGGTGAGTCAGGAATTCAGAAGAGATGACGCATGGGCTTTGACATCCAGGTGACCAACTCAAGATGGTGGAAATGACCTTGCGATGGCTCTCAGTCTCTATGAGCCTCAGCTTCCTGATGAAGTGAGTTAGATAACCTTTCTGCTTTGTCCTTTCATGTGACTGCCAACCAAATCAGGTAGCCCCGCCTCTTCCTATTTGGATGCTTTTAATTGTGTAGAAATAGGTAAGTCACAGGAACTATAAAGACATGGTCAACAAATATCTCCTTAAGAGCTATTTAGGATTTTGTTCTAATAAACAAGTAGTCATGTTTTACCTCCGTTTAGCAAATGTTTTGTTGAGTGCTGGATTGGGGCCAGGTATTGTTTCAAGTTTAAGTAGACATGCAAAAATGCATTAACCTTGGCTCCAGAAGGGCAGCTGGACCCAAGGAAGTAAGTGCTCCAGAGCCAGTAGTGTCCTTGGCACCAGCCCAGTGTCTGTGGGAGGAAGTCCAGGGGGAGCAGGAGGAAAGCTCCCAGCCCTTGAGGAGATATCTAGGCATTAACTGTCAATTCCTCAAAAGTCTACAGGATAATTAATGATGTAAAGAAGAAAATAGCTTCCAAGTGACTACAAGAAAGAAATATAAGTCCATTTTTTTTTTTTTTTAGGTTCTGAAGTTCAATAGGAATCACATTGTTTGGGAGGTGAACTTTAATTCAATTCAGGCCTATTACATAGATTTTTTTAGTATTATTATTAATTAATTAATTTATTTGTGTTGTTGGGTACAAGCTGGTAAAGGCATACATGCACACATTTCTCATTTAACCTTTCCCCAATTCCCATCCGACTCCCTCGCCCTCCCTCCTTCTCAAGTTCAGTTTGGTGATTGACTTTGATATGTTTGTGAAAGTACATCATGTGCATTAGGGTGTTTCCCTCCCACTCCCCATCACCTTCAGTTAAGTTATCTTCTTTGCTCATCTAAGGTTTCTCCTTCTTTGTCTAGAGTCCCTCCTGTGTCCCACTTTCTTGCTAGCTTCTGCATATTAGGAAGATCATATGAGTTTCTACTTTTTGTGACTGACTAATCTCACTTAGCATAATGCTTTCCAGTTCCATTCATTTCCCTGCAAATGACATAATTTTGCTCTTCTTTATTGTTGAGTTAAATTCCATTGTGTTCATATTCTATAGTTTTGTAATCCATTCATCTGTTGATAGACATCTTGGCTGGTTCCATAGTTTGGCCATTGTGAATTGTGCGGCTATAAACATAGATACACATGCATTGGTCTGATAGTTTGGTTTCCATTCTTTTGGGTAGATACCCAGAAGTGGTATTGCTGGATCATATGATAGGTTCATTCCCATTTGTCTGAGGATCCTCCATTCTGTTTTCCAAAGTGTTTGTACTAATCTGCAATCTCACCAACAACTCAAAGGAAGATCAATACATGGGACTGCATTAAACTGAAGAACTTCTATGTAGCAGAGGAAACTATCAAGAGCCTCAACAGAGAGCCCACGGAGTGGGAGAAAAATTTTGCCAGCTACTCCTCTGATAGAGGACTAATATCTAGGATATACAGAGAACTCAAGAAACTCACAGCTAAGAAAACAAATAACCCAATCAAAAAATGGGCAAATGATCTAAATAGATACTTCATAAAAGAAATACAAATGGTATGAGGAAATGTTCAACATCATTAGCAATCAGAGAGATGCAAATCAAAACTACCTTGAGATTTCACCTAACCCCAATTAGAATGGCAGTCATCAAAAACACAAACAACAACAAATGCTGGTGAGGGTGTGGAGAAGTGGGAAACCTAATATATTGATTTCTAAGGAAATAAACTCTTGCAGACTTTAGGGAGATGGGCATGGTCAGAGGCGAACACATGGGGTGCTGGGTGTTGTGGATTTAACTGTATAGAAACGAGGAAATTAGTAGTTTGGACATTCTGCAAGGGTTCTATTAAAATATGCTGGGTCATCAGCTCTTAACCTACTACAGGCTTTCCCATCTAGCTTGGAAAAAATTTTGCCCTAAATAATGTACAATTTCCCTATAAAATTTCTATTTTTTTTTTTTTTTTTTGTGGTTCTAGGGATTGAACCCAGGGGCATTCTACCTCTGAGCTACACCCCAGTCCTATTTTTTACTCTTCATTTTTTTTGAAACAGGGTCTCACTAAGTTGCAGCAGGCCTCACTAAGTAGCTAAGGCTGGCCATGAACCCGGATCCTCCAGTCTAAGACAAGTGTGCGCCACCACGCCTGGCTCCAAATTCTTTTAAGAAGCCTTCTCAGTCAATAATTTAGTATCCACTTGTTTCTTTTTAAAAAGGCTGTGCTGCATTAGAGTCATATATGAGACTAGACCTCCCATGACATGCTGGAAAGGAATCCCAGTGGAATTTAACCTTCAATTGCGAAATCATCAATTATCTTTTCTTTTAAAGTTCAACGTAGGGTTTATTTAACATTGGTCATTCACTAAAAAGTGTCAAGTCGACCTTTCTCAGTTTATTTTTCTCTCCTCCTACAATGATGGTTTGTATTTTGAGTCACACACCAAGCTGCTATTTAACCAAAAGACAAACATAGATTTAGACACAGCTTTGGATTCCAAAACCATATAATCTATTTATTTTTCAGTTTGACTTACCAAACTATTCCTATTCCTTTATGTAAGGCACTAAATGAATTTGGTCAGTCAAATTCTGAAATTGGCACAAATTGGGGCTTAATTGTATTTTCGTGGAAAGCCTGAATGAGTAAGTAGAATGTGAGTCTGAAAGGAACTTGGGATTCTAAATGGATATAATAAACCTATTAGAAAAATTTTTTCTCCCTCCCCGTGAATCTACAGAGAACATTATACTAACTGGATCTAAGTCAAAGACTTTGGAAAAGGCCTTTCAGATGAATGTTTGCAAAACTACACTGTGTGTAAGTCAAGCTCACTTTATACTCTGTGAATTAATTCAGGTTGCCAAGGCCATCCGGTCCACAAATGGACTTTGTCTAATCCTGCAAAGTGCTTCTCAAATTTAATGTGCATATGAGTCTCTGATGCTGAATAAAGTCCCCTTCATCACAGAAAATGTAACAGTGAAATTCAAGGATAATTCTTTGTAAACCTCTTCAAACTCTATTTTGGGTTTAAAAATATCATGTCTGCTTTTCTGCAACATTCATTTAATTCTCTAATTTCAGCTTGACTAGAAATATCCTTTGGGGTGACTCTCTTATACTCTCGAGTCCTTATCTTTTGCTGAACTGTAAAACAATACTACTAATAATAACATAATAAATGATCTCAATCTCAAAAGTTTGAATCTCGTCAAGTTTTCATCTGGGTCTGCTTGGATTCTAGCTGGCTTGTTCATCCTCCGAGATTAGTTCCTAAGAAAACCCCTGACTTAATTAAAGGAAGACGAGACTTTAGGTTTTCTATTAAGTTGTATGAGGCTCAAAGAAAACTGATTTAAAAGAGAGAGAATTCTGAAATTATGCACACACTGGTGAACAGGAGAGCAAGAGAGATTGGATGGAGAGGAGAGCAGCAGAGCTTCCACACTCTTTTTCTCTTTGATTTTATAGTTCTTTTTGGTGTCAGTGTGAACCATTTTCTGAATCTTTTTCTCCTTTCTAATCAATTAGGTTAAAAAGAAAAGAAAGAAACTCAGCCTTCCTCAGGCAGCACCCTGTGTGTTCAGTTGGACATTGCCAGGTGACTGGGGTTGTTGGTCCCTGAGAACTCTGTGGCTGAGGACACAGTTACGGGGCAGGTGCTGGAGCCGGAAGGGTAAGGGTAGGTGGAGGGCAAGGCAGGGCCGACTTTGGCGCCAAACTGGACACTAAATCTGAAGACAGGATTCTGTTTGGGTTTCTTTAGGGTCGGAGGTGGCCGTGTGCCAAGGCAGCTTCTGCATGCCGCCTGCTTCGTGTTCTGTCTGTAAGTGCAGGCTGGCAGCTGCAGTGAGAACAATGGTGACAATGATGACAGCAGTGACCTTTATTGCTTATGATGTAACAGACACCTTGCTTCATGTGAATTATCTGATTTCAGTCCCCATAGAGTCAGGAATAGCTGTAGTCTACTTTATATTCAAGGAGGCAGATGCTGAGTGTGACTAGGAAAATCGTACCAAGTTGCCCAGCTCGTTAATGACAGATAGAACTGGAACAGAGATCTGTCTGATTTCAAAACTCACGTGCCTACACATATAATCAAAATAGTGAGAAATACCAAACTCATGTGAAAACGTTGGAAACAATAGGACACTATAATCATAATCATTATTGTCGTGTGTGTGTGTGTGTGTGTGTGTGTGTGTGTGTGTTCTGAGATTTGGCTTCAAAAATCGTCATTTTATTTTTTAATTTTAATTTTGGTACTGGGGATTGAACCCAGGGACATTCTACCCCTGAGCTACACCCCCAGACACACCTTTTTTTATTCTGAAACAGGGTTTTGCTAGGCTGCTGAGAGTATCCCTAAGTTGCTGAGGCTGTCTTCAAACCTGTGATCCTCCTATCTCAGCCTCCCAAGTACTGAGATTACAAGTGTGTGCCACTGTACTCAGCTAAAAGTCTCTATTTTAAATGATTGAATACTGGAGCTATTTATTTTTCCTACTGCTAGTGTAAGATATTTCAGAGTGGTCTTGCTTATCAAGAAAGATCTTCAACTTTTTTTTTTTTTTTTTTTTTTTTTTGCGGTACTGGGGATTGAACTCAGGGGCATTCTACCTCCGAGCTATACCCCCAGCCCTATTTTTTATTCTTTATTTTGAAGCAGGGTCTCACTAAGTTGCGGAGTGCCTCACTAGGTAGCTGAGGCTGGCCTCAAACCCAGATCCTCCAGTCTCAGCCTCCCAAATGCTGGGATTACAAGCATGTGCCACAACACCTGGTGATCTTCAACTTCTGAACTGGGATGAACATACTCAAATTAAGCATTATCTTTTAGATTAGGTTCACAGAGAAAAAACTCACAATGAAATGACAACCTGGGAGACAATATGTGCAACGCAGAACCAACAGAGAGAGAGAGTGTGGCTAATATACAAAGAGCCCCTGCAGATTAATAATACCAGCCAAACAGCTCAAAAGACAAATAATCTAAACATGAAGAGTTAATTCTCAGAACAAGAAGCACAAAGTTACAAAAAGAAGCTCAAACTCATGAATAAATAAGCAGATAATTAAAACCAGCTCATTTAACAGATTGGTAGATTATTTTTAGAAAATAATTTTGCATTAGAACATGCCTTATTCTTTGACCTAATAATACTCCTTCTAGAATCTATCCAATTTATAGAAAGATGATCACTTACATAACTTGCTGTCATACTAAAGACTGAAAATACCCCATAAACTATGTGCATGTATGTAAAATACATTTTAATTGAGAAAAAAAGCAAGGTTTAGGTTAATATTTATAGTCTGATTCTCTCATTTTAGTACACATATTCTTATATTTTTATTTGTTTGGTTTTGTTTTTGCAGTACTGAGGATTGAACCCAGAGCATTCTGCTTCTGAGCTACACATCCAGCCCTATTTTGTTTTATTTATTTATTTATTTATTTATTTATTTATTTATTTATTTATTTATTTTGGCGGTACTGGGGACTGAACTCAGGAGCGTTCTACGTCCGAGCTATACCCCCAGCCCTATTTTTTATTCTTTATTTTGAAACCGAGTCTCACTAAGTTGCGGAGGGCCTCACTAGGTAGCTGAGGCTGGCCGCGAACCCGGATCCTCCGGTCTCAACCTCCCGAATGCTGGGATTACAAGCGTGCGCCACCACGCCCAGCTTGTTTTATTTTTTTGAAATAGGGTCTTGCTAAGTTGCTTGAGGCCCTCACTAAATTGTTAAGGCTGGCCTCAAACCTGTGATCCTCCTATCTCAGCCTCCAAGGAACAAACCTGGTTGACTGCGGTTCTTTCCCCTCCAATGTATTTTGAATCTATTTGGTTGATACATTTTCTTGAATCAGGAGCTCACAAACAAAAATAAAATCAAAGTAGTGCCTACCTTCAATAATGTGCTTTCTTGATAACCCTCTTTCTGTTTCAGCTCTGCAAAGAGAAAGAAGAAATGACTTTGAGCTGGGATGTGCTTTTTTTCTTCTTAACTTTTTGTTTCAGAATGCAGAACAATAATCATTCTTACTTAATGTGAAGTCCTAATTTTGTACCCTGTTTTCAGCAAATTTTGCACCACGGGATGCTGAGGAGCGAAGAAGGCTGGTGGGCAAGCACACTGAGCGAACCCCTTTGCTTCAGAGACCCCAGGAGCTGCGTTAACCGTGACTGTCACCATGCCATTCACATCATTCAGCTCCAGGCTCAATTTAATAACTCAGGCAGGTGACCCGCTCCATATCTAATTTGACACACAGTTCAACCTTCTCATCATACTCTCAACCAATCTGAAGAAAAAAGTCTTAACATAAGTTTGTGAGTTTTAGATGGCCAGACTGTTCAAATTCATTTCCTTTCTCAGAAAAGTTAATGATTTTGAGAATGACTTTGAACTTTTCCAAAGAAATTTAAAAACTATTTTTCTTTAAAATGTGATAAACCAAAACTTCCTTAAGACAAACCTTAATGATAGGGAGTTTTGTTGCCATGCCACTCCCAGCCCCTTGAGGATTTTTTAGCTCTGGCCATTATAAAGAAATATGGTTGTTGAAATTTAAAGTATTTTTGTGATGTTTCTTCAACATCAATACTTGGGGCAGCCTCTTGCAAAACACAGTAGTTGACCACTTTTGTGAATGTTCTGTATTCTGTATCTATTGCAAATAGATAATGTTATATGTAGGACTCTACTACATAATGGTTCTTGCCAGTCGTCTTACTTCCTGTTTGTTGCTACACTGCAGGCAAAGTTTTTATACTGCTGCAAAAGCACCAAGTAGAGGCACCATAAGGGAATCGAAGCACAGACAATGGGAGTCCATATTACCCAGAGGCCCCATGTTGACTTACCTTTATACAAACTCCAATAGGAACAAAACTCTAAATCCCATCTTCCTGTCATTATATAATCATTAACAGGCTCAAGAAAAGCAATGAACTATAAGTGTGTGTGTGTGTGTGTGTGTGCGCGCGCGTGTGTGCGTGTGCGTGTGTGTGTGTATGTGTGTATACATTGTGTTTAGAAGTTTCCTAAAGAGGAGCTGGCCTCTGCCTATTTTTTTTTTTCGCAGTACTGGGGATTGAACCCAAGGGTATTCTACCTCTGAGCTACACCCCCAGCCCTATTTTTTATTCTTTGTTTTGAAACAGGGTCTCACTAAGTTCCAGAGGGCCTCACTAAGTAGCTGAAGCTGGCTGCAAACTTGTGATCCTCCTGTCTTAGCATCCCAAGTACTGGGATTATAAGTATGTGCCACCACGCCTGGCTCTATTTTTTTTAAAGCTATTCCCTATCAATTCTAGGGTGGTAAATAAGGTTGTGTTTGCTCCTGAGTTTTGTTGAGACTTCAGCCATTCTTGAGATTTCTATGTGAAGCTCAATGCCAACATCTGCTGTGCTGTATGGAAAAGCTTGTTGATTTCTTACATGTTTGTCAAAGAGACCAGCCTTCAGGTTCTTGCTGAATAATGTAAGCACCAGTTCAAACACGAGCAGGCTGGCCATCGGGCCAGCTCGTCCTGTGAAATCTGTTCTGCATTCCAAAACAGAGAGAGGATTTCTCTTTCATGTGAACTGATTGTAAGTGATACAGGCATAGCTTTGCATTCTTCTACAATGAGATGGGCCTTTGATCAGCACTTTCAGAGCTTTCTGCAGAAATGATCAGAGACTTACACGTGGAGCCAGATAAGATATTTTTTATCTCCACATTTCATGGAAGTCTCTGAGTTTTGGCAGATTTGAGTAGCTTCTATTCTGTGATGCTTTGTGCCTATTTCTTTTCCCCTGAAATTTTGAAGTCTATTTTGGAAAGGGTTCTAAGTATGATATTGGTATTTGAGAAATCTACAAGAATCACTTAGTACCAAGTGACCACATGCTTTGCACTAAATTTCCTTGGGAGTATCTTGCTAAAATTGAATCCCAGGAAAATGCATCTTTCCTTAGTGTGAGCAAAAAATATCCTCTCTCTGAGCCAATTGATTTTTACGATAAGTTAGATGTAAAATAGTTGCCTAATAGGATAAAAGTACAAACAGCTAGCTTTTTCCTGTCCAGTAGGGAAAATAAAAGGCATTTAACTTACTTTCCACCCCAGTAGAGTTTGGTTGTTATGACCAGGCTGGACCTCCTGCAGGTCAAACAGACATGGAGAAATAGTAAAGACATTGCAGGTTATTAAACAGTCATATTATTATTGTAGCACTATAATTTGTTATTGCATCTCACATTTAAAAAATAGACAAAGATAAATTTGTTAATTCATGTGGCTAAAATGAAAGACAAAGTCCTGGAGAGCAGTGGGTCCAAGTCAGAGCCTAGGGGAAGGGGTGGGAGGGGGTGCTCTTTGCTGGAGGAACAGAAAGAGGGGTGCAGGCCAGAGGTGGAGAACAGGCAGCAAGTCCTGGGTTGTGGTGTCCGGTTCAGGTGGTTGGAGGAGCAGTTTGCAGGGTCAGCTATGGTGGGTCAGCTATGTAAGCAAAAGGACCTAGAGGACCAGTTGCTTTGCTGGGTCAAATGAACAGACACCAATTAGCACTTATTTAGCATCTGGCATAATGCTGATTGCCTTGAACTTTCCCTGGGAAGAAGTTCACTCCATGCCAAGGACCACGAACACCAGTGGCTCTGAGTTATTATCCTGTCCAAGTGTCACGTTCACAGGCAGGAACTGACTACATAAGAATCTGAATGATGAAGTAAAATTCAATAGCCAATGCATATTTTCTTTATTAAAATGAAAATGACATTTTAGGAAAACAGTCCTAAAATTCTTAACTCAAGGTTCTACCACGCTGCCTCTAAGGGAATGAAATGTATAAATCTTATCAGCAAATTGTAACCTTCTCAAAGCCACACCCCAGGGCAGAAAATACAACTGCAATGCTGTGATTATAGAATAAGAAATAGGTTTTGAGAAATATAGATAGGTATGTAACTTCAAATTGGGAGGCAGATCTCAGTGTAATTTAGTTTCTCTAGGTATGCAGTTCAATTGAGATTCAAAGGTTAAGACCAAACTTGGGAGTGTTGGAAACAAGGCATTTATAATTCCACCAGCTGCAGAGTCAATGTCTCACGGGCTCTTAGGTAGAAAAGCCTGGCATGATTAATGATAACCAACGGGGAATGACAGCGACAATTCTGACAACTTGGTTGCAACGAGAAACATTTGTTGGAAATGTCAGCAACCCCATCCTACTGAAGTTAATTCCCTGAAAAGTAATTTGAGTCACAGTAATGGAAGGTCTACTGATATATGCACCTGGAGATTACACACCCCAGAAGGGCTGATGCACTTTCCAGGTTAATCCATCAACCTCATGATGCCTATTATTATAATAGCAATGTGACACGGGGGAGCTAGGTCTCCTTTAGCAAACACTTTCCACCTTCCACAAAAAGCTGGATGGAATATTAGAAAAAATGAATGCAGTTTTTTAAATTATTCAGAGCAGTTGGGCCTGCTAATGCTCCATCTTCTATCCAAACACCCTCATAGACTTATTTTCCCAAAGGTAGGCTTTCTGCAGAACGTTTGGCCTACATGGCTGCACACACTAAAGTTTAGGTTCAAACAGCAACAGTAGACAGTGGCCTGGCAAATTGTCACCGACTCCCAGGGAGGCTATTAGAACAGCTGTTCTGAGTGGTTGCAGAGGACAATGCATTATACAGGGACACAGCACAGCCTTCAGTGGACCTTTGCACACCTTATCTCACTTTGTCAGCATCATGAACAGTCATGCCTTCTGTTTTGTAGGTGGGTAAATGGAGAATCAGAGAAGTGCAGCAACCTGCCCCGGATAAAGCAGCTAGCAAGTGGCAGCACTGAATGAGAAGACAAGTGTGTCCCCCAAGGCAGCTTCTATAGGCTCAGTGCTAGGAAGACACAGTTCCTCTTTCCTCCAGTAGTGTGAGGCAGCTGCGAACCCCTGTAAATGTTCTGTAGTAGGGCAAGAGCTCAAGTCTCTGTTTGCAGGACTGAGCAGCACCTGCTGAAACAGGCATGCTCATCTACATCTCACAAAGGGTATGGATAGCAAGTTCTATACATAGTTGTCCTCTGGGTGCAGGTGGGGCAGGTGCTCCCTGGCTTCCTCAGGTGTACGCTGTACCTGCTGCAGACCTCACTCCTCTGTTATTGGATTTAACACCAAGGTATTTGTTATGTTGGAATTACACTACCACCCCCCCCCCCGCCACCAAAAAAAATTTTTGTTAAATTCCTAACCCCCAGGATCTCAGAATGGGAGCTTATTTGGAAATAGGGCCATTGCAGCTGTCATTAGTTATGTTAGATGAGGTCATATGGAGCAGGGTGGACCCCAAGGCCAGTGACTGGTGTCCTTGTGAGAAGACAGACACCGGAGGGGAGGAGGCTGTGTGGTAACGGAGGCGGAGGCCGCAGTTGTGACCTGAGGATTGTCAAGGACTCCTGGCAGCCACCAGAAGCCAGGAGAAAGCCAGAGAGGTTTTTACAGGCATTTCAGAGGGAACATGGCTGTGCTAACATCTTGACTTTGGGCTTCTGGCATACAGAACTGTGTAAAATTAATTTCTGTTGTTTTAAGCCACCCAGTTCGTGGGACTTTGTTGCAGCAGTCCTAGGAGATGGATGCAGTCTCTTAGGGTGGGCAGACCAACATTCTGAGTGGGAAGGTATCTTGGGTGGGGGTAGGATTGGGAGGGATGTGAATATTTTTTGTACTTAAGGTGGAATAGGGTTTTCTCTCAGCACCTTACAGTCCCCTGGAGTGGGAGAAGAGAGGGGGAGGGAGAAAGTAGGTCACCAAACTTTTTTTGTTCAGACCTCCATAAGTGTCTGGTTTCTCATTTCTAAAAGGTCCTCTGTTCCTGTCAAATATTTATCTCAAAATGAGAAGAAAGCAGCCCTAAAACCACAGGGGTTTCTGTCCTCCCCTCAGGCTTCCCTTCCAGAGGGGATTCCAATTATATAGGTAAAGGCATTAAAAACAACAACAAAAAAACAAACACAAGACTGAGCTGAGGCCTTTGAAAATGTCCATGTTTCTTAGACTAAATGTTAGAAAATACATGCACGAGGACAAAGCTCTCTGCCTGGTGTTCTTCACCAACCCGATAGCATTCATATTTATTTGGCCAGCAGCAGGCATTATTCCAGAGCAGAGGAGGACTCCTAACCTGTCCTGTCATCTTCGCTGGGCTCTGCCTGACTCTGTGCTTTTGCGGGAGGTAGCAGCGGCAGCATAGCTGGCACCAGAGTGAAATGCAGGGGGATTGCCACCGTCCCCGGAGATGTTATGGTGTCCCTTGTTACCACTTGCTTTGGCTACAGAAGGTGACAGGATGGGATGGGTAAGCACCTGCCTTCACATTTCTTGGAGGGACCCCTCAAAGACAGCAAACAAGGCACTTTGCTGGATACCCAGGTTAATAGGGCTCCCAGGCACATGGGACAGGGGCTGGCTAAACATGTTTAGACAAGAAAGCTTGGGGGTATCCATCCCAAAGGTGCCAGCATTTCTTTGCATCCAGGGTTGCTAATAAAATGAGCAATGAACATAAATGTGTGGGTATAGACAATCAGCTTCCTGCAGCTCTCCTCCATCACCAAATTACCACAAATGGCAATCCAAGCCATGGAAATGTCACTTTTTCTTATACAAAATATCTCAGGAATGTTTCCTCTTTTTCTGCTCAACTCCACAGTAATTCATTGTGATCAACAGACTAGTCAATCATTTTTGAGGCCCAAGTAATGAACTCGCTGGCATTTATTTTCAAACCGCTGTAAATCATTTCTTTACTGAGAGTTGCCCTTTTTTTTGGCAAGCTTTTGGTCAGGTGTTACATGATTTTATTTTCCCTTCTCTGGCATAAGATAAGAGGTTTGTTAGAAGATAAACAAACAGTTGTGATGAGTGCAGTACCTCCAGCCTTTCTTCTTGATGATGCTCCCCAGAATCACCTCGGCCCTGGAGAGGGAAACAGACAGCGTCTTACATGCAGTGTCCTGGAATACAGGAGTCACTGCAGTCACCAGAGACACTCCTCATGTGAGCTTGCAGTGCCTACACATCCCCAAAATAGCAGCTGCTCTCGGCTGGTCCCGCAGTCCCGCCGTTTCTGCTTGTGCCTGCAGAATCCTGTTTCAGAGCATTCCAGAAGCACCTGCCAAATCCTAGCACCCTGGCAGGGGACTGCCTGCTGTCTTGATGCTAAGAAACAGCGGAACCATTTGGCAGTTGTTTCTGAACCACTGAGCCTGGATATAAATGCCCCGCTTGGTGCAGTCCAGCGGGAGTCAAGGTTTTTCTTCCTACTGCTGAGGAAGGAGTCTGCTGCGATCAGCGAGGACAAGGACACCTCACGCTGTTTAGAGGAAAATGTTGGCTCCCGGAGACCTTGGAGGATAAAGAAAGAACTCATGTGTGGGCTTAGATGTCCCCAAGGCCAGGCTGCAGATGCAGTGGTTCCCACGAGAGCAGCCTGGGATCCAGTGACAAATTTTGTCATAGGAACCAGACACATGGAGACATAACAAGGTGTCCTGTCTGCCCGTAAGTCTGGGTTAGAAGGGGTGCCCTGAAGACACCCTTGTTGTCCCCTCTCCTCCCCGCCCCCTGCCTGGGACCTGAGATTGAGGGAACTAAAACTTTGTCCTGAGGAGCGTTTCTGGTGACCGAGTTGACACAGAGAATCTGAGATGTGGTTATGAATTAATGAGAAAAGCTTTCAAGACTGGTTTGGGGCTTGGCTTGGTTACTTGTTTGCTCCTTCATTTGTTTAGCTAACATCTAGGATCTCCGTCCCCATCACCCTGGTGCCCAACACCTCTGTCCCTCCCAGCACCATGACAGCTGCTTAGGGTCCTACCGCCCTCCAGCCCATTTTTCATTCATGGATGGTGTGGGTGGGCAGCCAGGGCCAGAGGCAGTCAACGTCCCCAATTCCAGAGATGGAGAGAGGGAGGGGAAGCAGGTGGGTCAGGGCAGCATCTCAGAGAAGTCTGGGGGACTCTAGATTCCACAGACACCATCTGAGGGACACAAAGAGGCACCAACTTACTTTCCAGCTGCGTAGACCTCAGCGGTATCAAAGAGATTAACGCCACTTTCATAGGCGATGGTCATCAGCCGCTCAGCTACCTGCAGAGACACAAAGGTGGGCGAGAAATAATGCCAAGCGTTCTCCAAGAAGCCACTTCAGATCCTTGACTGGATTTTAGGAGCACCCACTCTCACGAGACACGTCTTGCTTTTCATCTTTGTTGTGATAAGAGAAGAAAAGAGGCTCTGGTGGGGGTCGAAGCCAGATGAGAACCTAGACACACGTGGCAGAGAGCTGATGGTGGCTCCAGTCTGCCCTCATGGTACAGAGGCAGACAGATATGTGACAGGAAGACTTGGTTTGACAACATTCTCTGTGGCATCTAATGTCTCTAACAAAGAGGGTCATTGGTGTCACTGGCGATCCATTACGCAAGTCCTTTCTCCAGCCCAATAGATTCTGGCAGCTGGATATCTCCTGACCTGAGAGCTTGTGACTTTTTTTGCTGGAGGCTTTGAGGACCAGGCTGATGAACCAAAGGTCACACAGGGCTGTGACTGTGTAAGACTCCTGCCATCCACAATCCAGCCAAATACTGGGCACCAGCGGAAGGCTGCTGAATCAACAGAGAGGAGGGTGAGCACCCTGAGTCACCGGGGACCCAGCTCCCCCCACTCCACCTGCAGACAGGGCTCGGAGCACCTTGTTTGATCCTCTGTGCTGCTGAACCTCAGTGCAGAGCAGCAGAGGGATGGCTGTAAACAGTGGCTTGAACGACAGCTATGGAGGGATGGTGGTAACCACCGTGGAGAGGGGCCGCTTTTTCATTTTGCCAAGTGATTCATTCATTGTCTGAAAAATCACACACCTCACAAATGGCAATTGATTTTCCCATTATGTGTTCTGACTGCGGGCTAATGTTGCTGCATCAGCATTCCCCAGGTCAATGACTCTTCTGTTGTTTGGAAAATTGGCCTATCAAGAAAATTGTTAGGCTCTCAAAATGGGACCCGTGCGGATCCTTAGCATCGTGGTGACAGAAAGCCACTGCTACTTTTAATTTGCTAACCATCACAACATTTATCCTAACTAGAGGTTAGAAGTTAAGACACATAGAGCTTTTCCCATTATGACTACCTTGTATTTTATTATTATAATAATTTTCCCATCATGACTACCTTGTATTTCTTGTGCCTGGGTGGTATATTATCCTTGTGCTATGTCATTTGACATATTGGTGGATTATTGTTGGGAAAGGTGGACAATTGCATCTTATCTAGAGAGAAATCTCAAGATGGGATGAAGAATTCTGGATGGACATGGGACTAACTGCCAGTGGAGCTGCTCCCTGGTGAATCCTGAAGACCTCAGCCCCAGGGTGGGCCTGGGGAGCTGATGCCACGATGAGAGAGCCAAGAGTAGGGGGACAGCACTTGCAGTTGGCCCTGCTGCTCTGAAAAGGAAGGTGCTTTTGCCTTTTCCCTCTGAGCACCACACTAGGAAGTAGGTGATACACGTGGTAGAGACAGTTGGCTGTCAACTTGAGACCTCCCTCCTGCTTGCTGCTATAGATCTGACTCACAGCCTGCAGCCTTTGCTTCCTCCCTATGGATTCAGCTCTGTGCCTCCTCCACACATCCCTGCAGGGGACTGTGATGTGCCACCCAGGTCCTCCTGCAGGAAGGAAGGGCTTATTCTGTGACGGCTGGGATTGTTGCCATCAAATAGTCTTCAGTTGTCAGCCCTCTCTAAAGATTGTGCTTGGCTAGATTCACCTTGCACAAAGTCAGACCTGCATCCAGGTCAGCCTCAAGCCCATGACTGGGCGGTACAGGGATGTAAAGGCTCAGTCCTCTTGTCCCACCTTGGGACAACTCTGTGGGACCATTTCAGCTTCGAGGCTTTCCACGGGCTGGCTGGTCACTGTGGGACTGCATCATGCCATCCTCTCTGCCTGCCCAGCCCTGCTTCCTTCCCTGCACTGAGCCAATCCTGAGAACACTTGTAAGTGACCATCCTGCATGCCAATCTCCAATGCAGAGTCTGCTTCCTAGGGAAGTCCCCACAAATCAAGCCCTCTAGGGTGACCTGTGCTCGCTACTGGGAGCAGATATTTAGACAGATAACAACACGTAGAGAAGACCTTTCACCTACTGGGGACTTTGGGAGCTGTGGGGAAAAGTTTCTATCACCCTAAGCTTGTGCTTAGGAATGGTACTGTAGTAAAAACTGCCTCGATAAAGGGCTTGCTGTGGGCCAGGCACTTTAAGGCACCATCTCATTAATCTCATCTGGGTCCTGCTGAGTGACAGTGGCACCTGTTAGTGGATGTAATCATTAGTAGACCAAGTTAGTCAATGGCAGAGTAGGACTGGATCTCATTGAGCACATCCGCTCAGGTTCACTGCCCCGACCCCTCTGTGCCTTTGCAGGTCGGCAAGGAAGGATCAGAGGGTCTGGAGAGCATGACCCTCAGTAGAGTTGCCATTCAATACCCGTGCACCTCACGGGTTAGGGAGGTATTCCTTAAAGCCAACAACAAAAATGTCATCTTGGTGAGCACTGTTTTGAATGTGTGAAAAATGACCTAAAGGAATTTTATAGCAAATAAAATAACTATAGCCGCCATTTGTCAAGAGCCTGCTCTCTGCCAGTCAGAGTGCTGTGGGAATGTCTGACATGCATGATATGCTAACGCTTTGGATAGACTTAAGGGTCGGTATTATCACCTTACTTGACATAGGAGAAACTGAGGCCCAGAGAGTTGGATTAACTTGCCAAGCCAGGGTGGCTGGCTGCCCAGCTTGCTCAGGACTGGGTTTCTGTGGTGTGGGCTTTCAGTGCTAAAGCTAAAGCTGTTCTTTCAGCAAACCAGGACCCACTGGCCACCCTAGTTGGATCTGAAAATGAATAAATGAGTAAATAAATAAATAAATGCAACAAGGGCAACAAATCTTTCCACAAAGTGACTAATATTAGTTCTAAATTGTTTCATTCTCTAACCAATGAGCCCATAATACAATAGATTGACAGTCTCAAGGGCTATTAATAGTCGAAATGTAAAAAATGCGAGAAGCAGGATAAAATTGAGAATAATCTCTGAGTCAGCCTTAACCATTTCCTGTGATTTAAACCTTGTCCCTGTAAAATGTCAGGGTCCCGGGAGGAGCGCTCCTATTGTACAGCTCTCTCAGAATTTTCTTTTCATCAGCAGAGTTGAAGGTAAAAGTAACTTACCTCATCTGAAATTTGACCTCCAAATGTCACCCATGTTCCTAGAAAAGATTAAACATTTGCACATTACTCATAGACATTTTTTATATTGTGCATAATAAGAAATTCTTACAGCAGGGCTACCCCAGTAGTGCACAGGTAATCACAAAGGTGCCTGGCCCCAGGGCATGGGGGAGCTGCTGTCCAGTCTGTCCACCTTCCAGGGAGTCTGCAAGCCTCTGGGGGAAGGGATGTCTTCTCTTCACTCAAAGCGATCACATATGCTCATGGAAGTCCTGTCCTGAATGTTTCCTCTTCTGCTGCAGGTCCCTGCCTGCGGGTGCGCGGGAAGGCAGTGCTGTCAGGCCCACTTTGACCACATCCCCATTCTGACTCTCACTCATCTGAAAGACCACCTGAGCAGGAAAGTGCAAACTCAGGGATGAGTCGGCGTTCCTTTGCCACCAACAAGGGACTCTGTTTTTTATTTCCTATAATCACTCAGATATTCTTCCAGTCTCCACTTATGAGACTTATAAGGTGACACTTGTGTACCTTTCCCCCACTTGTGACCTAATCCCCCAGAAGGGAAATCTCCACTGGGTTGAGTCTGGTGGAGGCACAGCTGGAGAAAGACAGCGAAGGAAGGGGAGGGAGGTAATCAGCAGCAAAGATTAGCATGTGTAAAGCAAGAGGAGGCAGCCAGGCCCCCTCACTTCATTCCCTCCCTTCCTCTGTTATCCATTTAAAAATACGTTTATTAGTGCATTGTATTTATACATTATAGTGAGGTCCAAAGTGACACAAACACACATGCTCACAGCACTTGGTGTATTTTCTTCCGCATCCATGGTCTTGAGCCCTGATTACATGCAGGCAAAGCCACTGCCCCATGTGCTGGGGACAGGAGGAGATGTCCCCTTTCCCATCCACCAGGAGCTCCCAGTTCACAGTCCCTCCTCATTAGTGCTCTGACCAAGGTGGACACCCAGTGGCTGGGGAGGGCGTGCTCTACCTGGACTGGAGGGGCTCTCAAAGAAGACTCCCTAGAGGAGGACACCTTGGAGGAGTCTCAGGAGTTAAGTGAACGAAGAAGGAAGGGACTGGTGTTTCGGGTAGAGGAAGGATGGGCAGGGCAAGGGGGAGCTATGGGGCTCTTAGGCTAAGTGATGAAGTGCAGGGTAGGGAGGGCAGGGTGGGGGTGGGAGTAGCCGCAGCTGGGGCCAGGGCTCCCTCCGGGTTCCTGGGGGAATGTAAAGAGATGCTGTTGGGAGCTTATATTTTATATTTCATAACGGTCATAGCTACCATTATAGGACACCTTCTAAATGCCAGACAATGTGCTAAGAAATTCTCCTCTAATCATTTGGACAAACTTACAAGTCAATTTAATTGTTTTATTAATTTGCAAAGTTTTTATTATGGGGAGCCCAACATTTAACCAACCCTAGTCAGGTGCGCAGGGCTCCCTGCACATACCCGACTTTTAGGAGGCCATCCTTTCTATCACCTCGTACTGCCCCGTTGGAATATCTCCAAATTAATTATGACACTAGGATCTTGTAATCCACAGAAGCATGTTGATGCAACTTTACCTTTTCTCTTAGTTATTAGAGGATAAAACAAAGGTAGGGTGTAAAGTAATTTGGCAGGCTGGGAGTCTAGCTCAGTGGGAGAGTGCTTGCCTAGCATGTGCAAGGCCTTGGGTTACATCCTCAGGACCACAAAACCAAAACAAATAATTTTAATTTTAATTTTATTGTTCTGTTAAGCTCTACATCCCAAGAGACTGCAAAAAAAAAATATTAAACAAATAGAAAGGGAAGCCAATAGGTTATACTCAGCTCTCAGCTTACAAAGCTTGTTTTATTTGACCAGAACAGAGGTGACCCATTTGACATTTTAATACTTTTTTTTTTTTTTGTGGTACTGGGGATTGAACTCAGGGGCATTCTCCCTTCAAGCTATAACCCTAGCCCTATTTTTTATTCTTTATTTTGAAGCAGGGTCTCACTAAGTTGCAGAGGGCCTCACTAAGCAGCTGAGGCTGGCCTCGAACCCAGATCCTCCTGTCTCAGCCTCTCAAATGTTGAGATTACAAGCGTGTGCCACCACGCCTGGCTTTAATACATTTTTGAATTAGTTACTAGATTAAACACTTAGAATATTTTTCTTAAAATTTCATGATTCTGTTTCTCTCTACAACAGAGGGTCAGTATCTCTGCAAGGTGGCCGTGCCCTGTGCCTGCAGGCCAGGGCCTTCTGTGAAGGACTGCGCCCTCCCAGTCAGTTAAAGCCCTCACATCTTCCTGCTGTATTCCCAACACTGAAACCAAGCGGCAGTTATTTTCCTGCCATATGTTTATTGCCACTTTTCTTACTGTAAAATTAAAAGGAAAATGAATTTGCCCTTAATTCTATCCTAAAAAATAGAATTAAGTATTTTAAGGGGGGAAAAATAGGAGTGCATTTTCTCGTTGCTGGATGGGAAAAATATCCAAACAAAGAATGCTTGCACAGAAAAATTACATCTTAAGGCACCACAATAAAACCAGCCATGACTGGTACACAGAAAAGATGGGAGTTGCAAAGTTAATGGACTGAAGAAATGGCAAGTGTTTGTTTTTGAATGAGAATGAAATAAGTGAGCTGCTGTGAAATGCAGCTCTCATTAAGGGAAAAAATTGCCTGGGCGTCAAAACCTTTTTTACAGACAACACATTTATGAGAGAGTCTCTTTTGAATTCTGCAAAAATTATGTGTCCAAAGCACAAACACATCATTTGCAAATGTTAGTCTACCAGTAACTTTGCAGTTCAGCAGGTTAAAAATATGGTTGAGAACTTTCAGGAAAGTTAAATTATTGGTGGCATTTTCTATAGCAGCAGAAAACTCAGATATAAATAACAGCACACCATTAACTGTATTTATTTGTGGTCTAGTACGAATTTTGAAGGAGTCAAAGAATTTTTGGACAAGAAGCCCATGAAAGGCAAAAACATCAAGAAATAGCTTACTTTGTGGGATGAAAAAACACCTTAGGTCTTTCAGGAGTAGAATCTCTGGTCAAAGTCACTAAGTAAGTCAGGCCTGGTGGCACACTCCTGTAATCCCAGTACTTGGGAAGTTGAGACAGGAGGATCACAGGCTCACGGCCAGTCTCAGCAACTTAGTGAGACTTTGTTTCCAAATACAAAATAAAATAGGGTTGAGGGTGTAGCTCAGAGGTAGGATGTCCCTGTGTTCAATTCCCAGGAACTAACACACACACACACACACACACACACACACACACACACACACACAGCCACTAAGTGGCATTACTATAGGTGGTGCTCTCAGGACGGGTGAGGTTGCTGTGCGGTCTGCCAAGTTGCAGAGCAGAGACAGCACTATTTTGTAGGGGACACTATACCTAAGTCCATTGACGTCCTCATTCATCAGGAATTGCTTTGGGCTAAAGAGCTAAAGTGGGACAAGCCATGGATTCAGTAATTAATGCCACAAATTAGCTATTCGTCTGTCTTCAAACAAAATCAGGTCAATGTTTGCTTAATGAATTTGGGGCTTACTTTTGCTGTGGTTGCTGAAGAGGTTCTTTTAACTGTTCATGCCATTGACAGGAATAATAGTCCTATCTTCATAGTATTCATAGCAGTGAAGATTGGTCCAAGTCCTGAGCTTGCCAACGTTGTAACTCATCTATATCTTTTGAATCTATAGCCAAATCATCAATATCTTTTTGTGTGTGTGTGGCTGTGTGATACTGGGGATGGAACCCAGAGGTATTCTACCTCCAAGCTACACTCCCAGCCCTATTTTATTTTTTTATTTGAAAGCAGGGTGTTGCTAAATTGCTGAGGGCCTCTCTAAGTTGCTGAGGCTGGTCTCAAATCTGCAATTCTCCTGTCTCAGCCTCCCAAGTCATGGGACCACAGGCATGTACCACTCCTGGCTTCTTTTGAATATTTTTGTACACTGGAATTCATAAGTGCAAATGCTTCTCAGCTTACAAAGGGGTTATCTCCTGAAAAATCCATCAATAACTTGAAAATATTATAGGTAAAAAATGCATCCAATACACCTAACCTGCCATATATCATAGCTTAGCAGCACCATCCCCTGTAGAGCATTGGTGTCTGTCCTGTCCTTGTGATTGTGAAGCTGACTGGGAGCTTTGCCTCCCTGCTACTGCCCAGCATCTCCAGAGTATTGCATTGCATATTGTTAGCCCAGGAAAAGACTGAAATTTAAAATCTGAAGTATGGTCCTGGGGATGAAAAGAATAGAATGAAAGTGGGTCCATATTAGATGGTTGGTAAGTGTGGGTTAAATTGAATTGCCTTTTTAAATTTTTATTATTTTGTAGTATTGGGGATTGAACCCAGGAACATTCTACTTCTGAGATAACCCACAGCCCCTTTTTATTTTTATTTTGAAACAGGGTTTTGTAAGGTTGCTGAGAGCATTGCTAAGTTGCTGAGGCTGGCCTCAAACCTGTGATCTTCCTGTCTCAGCCTCCCAAGTACTGGGATTATAGGTGTGCACCACCATGCCTGGATTGAATTGCCCTTTTGACTGTCATTAATCTTTAAAGTATTAGGATAATCTCCGAACAAACATATTTCAATTGATTAAATGAATAATGAATAATGTGCATTGATGATTTTCAGTTCGTCTGGTCTCTAGATTATTGTGCTATTTCTCCTGGTCCCTGGTCACCACCCAGCCATGCCCCATCTTGGAGAAGGGCCAGGAGAAGATCCTCTGGCGGCAAGGCATTCAGCAAGGAGTGGGTGGCTGACACAGCTTAGGCAGGTACACTGGCCACCCAGAGGAAGGGTGCCACTTACAAACAGAACATGCCCCCTCTTGCTGGCTAGGGCTGGTGGCAGCCCACTGGACAGGAGGAGGGGTCCTGATGCTGTGGTTTTATTCTTCACCATGCCTCCTCTTAAAGAGCCAAGGTGGTTTATTAGTTAATATGATTCCTGAAACACCTCTGAATATTTTCTTAATCATCTTTCTGCCTCTAATGAGAACATGCCTTCCCAAGATCTAGAATGGTGTATGATTTTACTATGAAATATCCAATTGGTGGGATGGGACTTCAAAGATGATTTCACTACACTAACACTTGTTGTTTCTAAGCTTTTAGAAGCAGAGGGAGTATACAGCCAATTGTTGAACTGTTACTGCATCTTCTGATGAAACCCCTTCAATCACCCAGGAGCACATACATTGAAAATCTCTGCTGGGTTCCTTGGAATACACTTAATATGACACAGAAAATGACTGATGAAACACAAAAAGAAAAGAAGAAAACTGTACACATATACACACATGCACACACACATGTGCACACATACACACACACTCATACACACATGCACACACAGACACAGGCACCCCATCTTGGTTAGTTAGTTTCCTTTTTGTGGCTTGTAGGGTAATTGTTTCTTGCTTATTCACTCAAGAAACATGCTTATCTAAATAAACAACCTCCTTGTTTTGAGTGGGAAGAGACATTTAGACATTTAGATGTAATAATGTCCAGTGTCGAAACCAGAAAATTAACATTGCTGCAGTAGAAACCAGAAAATTAACATTGCTATAGTACTAGTAACCAAACTACAGGCCTTTTTTTTTTTTGGATTTTGCTGTCTTTCATTCTATTCTGGGAACTTATGCAGGATCTGGCATTGCCTTCCTTCTCAATCTCCCACAACAACCATGACATTTCCTCAAGCTTTCCTTGTCTTTCATGACGTTGACACTCTTAAGAGTAATGATCAATTACGTTGTAAAATGTCTCTTGATTCAGGTTTGAATCATTTTAATACCTTAGATTTGGTGAGTTAGTTCCTTCTGTCTCTCATAAGTTGGTTTGCTTATGGCTCGAATTTGTATTTATAGCTACAAAGAAGGGAATAAATAAAACCTAATATTTGTTATTCCACAGTTAATATTCCTTCACTCTTTCATTCAACAATTATTTATTGAGTCTAATGCGCTGGACATTGTACTAAATTATCAGGATATAGCAGTGAGCAGAACTGGTAATTATTTCTTCCCTCATGGAACAGATTTATGGGGAAACACAAAATAATATGAAAACTAAGTTAAATATATTGTGTTTGTAAATGTAAGTTTTGTAAATAAATACAATTAAAATACATAGTAGTTAGGAGTGGTGGTACCTGCTTGAAATCCCAGTACTTGGGAGGCTGAGATAGGAGGATTGGATTGTAGGTTTCCAGCCAGCCTCAGCTACTTAGTGAAGCCCTCTGCAACTTAGTGAGACCCTGTTTCAACAATAAAGAATAAAAAATAGGACTAGGGGTATAGGTTAGAGGTAGAATGCTCCTGGGCTCAATCCCCAGTACCCAAAAAACCAAAACCAAAACCAAACAACAACAACAACAGAAAAAACACCCCCAAACCAAAAAACAAACATAGTATTGGCTGATGAGTGCTAAACAGAGTCATTTACATGAGCATAGAAGGAATGACATGTCAGGGGTTGATCTTGAATTTTAGACAGGGTGTCCTGATAAGGCTCACTGAGAAAGTGGCTTTTGAGAAGAGACTTAAAGAAAGTGAAATAGTTCACCGTGCACTTTCTGGAGGAACAGTATTGCAGGTGGGGACAGTGGGGTGGGGCTTGCTTGGCATGTTCAGGGACAAGGAAGCCGGCGTGGCCAGAGGGAAGAAGGTCAGGTGCCAGGGTCACGGGGGCCAGATGTGTGGAGTCATGTCAGTCAGGAGGAGGACTTGGGAGCAACCGATGACAGGTTTTGGATGGAGAAGTGACACACTATGGCCCTCATCTGCTTTTATCTTTTTTTTTTTTGTGGTGTGGGAACCTAACCCAGGGCCTCGAACATGGTAGGCATGTGCTCTACCACGGAGCCCCATCCTGGCCTTGACCTTCTGTTAGAAGGAGCACTCTGCTCTGGTGCTGAGGACAGATGGAGGCTGAAGCGGGCACAACAGTGGTTGGGCCTTGGGTGGCTAGAGTGAGTAGGTGGGAGTGGCTGCAGTTGGATAGATTTTGAAGGAAAGACAGTAGGATTTGCAGCGTAGGAGGATGTAAGGTGTGAGAGGAAGTGAACCTTCTGGAACGTCAGGGTTGGAGCTTGTGGAGAACAGAGAGCCAATTCAACACTGTTCAATATGGATTTGCCGATAGTAAGTTTTGTACACAAGGCATGTTAGTATAGTCAGGGTTGACCGCATGTAGTCGTGAGTGATTGACAGGAGTTTAATTTAGAATTATTTAGAGGTTTTAACAGATTAATTCCTCTATAAATTCACCGAAGGATTTAACATGAGAGCGTCAACCCCCAGATCTCGCTCACTGTGCTTGGACAACACAGTGGGCAGATTAACATGTGCAGTCCCTCATTTGCACAGTTGCCCTAGAGAGGGGTGCAGCAGGAGGTGGGTGAGTCCCCCAAACTGCATATCCAGCAGGGAGCAGAGCGTGAGCCCGAGCCAGAGTTGATGTGGCTGCAGAACCCTAGCCCTTGGCCACCCCTGAGGGGGTCTCTGAGCCTGGCACTGCCTGATGAGCTCTTTCTCCTCCGAGATGAGGGCTGAGCCTTCTGCTGAGAATGAAATCCTTCCACTTACTCTCAGGTCCAAATCCTACTCATTCTTCAGGACCCAGAACTGTCCCCTCAGAGCCAGCTCCGTGAGCCTACAGTCCTCAGCATTTTCTGGAGTGTCACTGTCGGCCTGGCTAGATCATGAGAACACTTGAGGTCTCTGTTCCATTAACTCTCAACCCTGAGAAACCGCCAACTGACTTCTAGTTTCCTTATACACAAAACTAGGGCCCTTCACCTTCCTTTCTTCCTGTTATGTCATGATTTTGTGGTTGAACTTTGAAGGGAGAAGTCATTCATTCACTTTCCTGCCACTTTGAGAAAACTGCTGTTTCTCTACTGACCACATAGTCCTGTAACTACGCAGTCTGTTTAGGCCTACAAAGTCCCCATAAGGCTGCAATTGTCCTGAGGACAGGGGCCAAGTTCAATCTAAATTTGAAATTTTAGCTATTCAAATGGAGTCTGGCACATGGTCAGCGTTTAATAATTGTTTGATCAATAAATGAACACTTTACAAACGCAGGCATTCTATTATAATAAGAAAGCATCTCTATCATCTCTCCCCGAGCATTTGCAGAATGCTGGTTGTCCCTTCACTATCTTTAAAAGGAGGTTTTCAATGTGGCTGCACATTTGAATATCCTCAGGAGCTTTAAATGCTGCTACTGACCTGGTCCCTCATCAGATCAATTAAGTCAGATGCTCTGGGAGTGAAACCCCAGCATGAATATTTCTCCAAGATCTGCTGGTAATTACAATTGCAACCCTGGCTGAGGACCCCAGTTGCAGAGTCTTCTCACACTGACAGTACCTCATCTGTCTCCACACCCTGACTTGCCTTTCTTGTTCTTTTACTCAACTGCTGCTCTCCTCATTTTTCAGAGTGTAAGTGACTTGCCGAAAGGTCAAATAACTAGAAGGTGGCAGAGTGGGAGCTGAGATTTAAGTCCAGCAATCATGTCCACCTGCTTCCTTAGTTGCAGGATGTTGTGCAGAGCACTCTTTTCTTTTTTGTTTTGTTTTTGCGGTACTGGGGATTGAAACCAGGGGCATTATACCTCCCGGCTATGCCCACAGTCCTATTTTTTATTCTTTATTTTGAAACAGGGTCTCACTAAGTTGCAGAGAGCCTCACTAAGTAGCTGAGGCTGGCCAGCCTCGAATCCGGATCCTCCTGTCTCAGCCTCCCAAGTACTGGGATTACAAGCATGTGCCACCACGCCCAGCTCAGAGCACTCTTTTCTCAATATGAGAGATGAGCAAGATCAAAACAAAACAAACAAGCCAGGTGCGGTGGCGCACGCTTATGATCCCAGTACTTGGGAGGCTGAGACAGGAGGATTGCAGGTTCATGGCCAACCTCAACAGCTTAGTGAGACCCTGTTTCAAAATAAAAAATAAAAAAGGGCTGGGGGTGTAGTTTGGAGGTAGAATGCCCTTGGGTTCAATCCCTAGTACAAAACAACAAACAAATAAACACCCCAGAAATAAAATTTCTAGAAATATGGCCTGGGGGGAAGTCTCTGGTGATGGAGTTGGGATATACCAACAGGTGTCAGTGGTGAGGGCATGAAATAGGGTCTCCCTTCTGCAGGGGGAGTTGGGCTACTCCGCTACTCACTGCAGGGGTGGTGGTGGTGATAAAAATTCACTCCGGACTTTGAGGAGGATTCAATGAGATTTGGCAAGTCCTTAACAGGCTCTATGCTAGCACCGGCTTTAATTCTCAGCCTCAACTCCATGAGTCTCATGCATGAGAATCCCTTAGGAGCCGCACTCACAGATTCTGATTCTGTGGATCGGAGGTGCAGCCAGGTTATCTGTATATTTAACAAACATCCCAGGTGATTTGGAGGCCAAGAAGCATGCTGTGTAACCCTGCTGTGGCCGCAACAGAGAAGCCGGGTGCAGCCAACCATGCAGACACAGCATCTCCCCCTGTTCTGGCTGGCACCTGTCAGTGTTTTCCACAGAGCCTGGCCTTTATTTTTGGATCCAAGCTGAGCCTGATCTTTCATTTTTGGCTTCTAGCATGTTGCTAATGAGCATCTGGCCAGGGCTAACAAATGCAATAGCAACTTCGCTTTTTTTTTTTTTTTTCTTTTTTCTTCTACTTTGATTACCTTTTCTTGCAAGAACCAATAATATTGCCCAGGCTGTTAGGGGGTGAAGATGGGGTTCTCTCACACCTGCACTTTACAAAAAGCTTGAAATAGCAATAAAACTAGATAAGGAAGTGGAAAAGGATGTGGAATCGAAGCACCCCTCTCAGGCAGGTGAAGTGCAAGTAGTATTGTCATTTACAGGTAAAGAATACACACACACACACACACACACACACACACACATACACATTTTAAAGGACTAAATATTATTTAAAACCCTTTCCACTATTTAGAGTTTCTATATAAGTATAGAGTAAAATAGGAAACTACAGCCAAATGAGAAAGGCATTCTCAGCCCACGCCATATGGATCCACTGTGTTTCTCTAGATTCTTTAGTGCCAGGTGCTTTCTGTATATCAGCGACAGTCCTTATGGCAACTCGGCAGGGTCTGAAACATTCCACCTATTTTCCAGCTGAGAATCGGGGTGGCAGAGGAGTGACTTGCCTCAGATGTTTGGTGATGGGCCATCCAAACCACGGTCTCTGCGGAGCCCTGTGCTGGTTTCTGGTGACGATGTATTTCACCTCCGCAGTCCACCCCATCCTCTGCTCCAGTCTCTAAATGCCTGCTTTAGAAATCTGCCTTGACCTCAGCACTCCAACCCTTACCAACTCCAGCCAGGGCTGAGCGCTGGGCAACAGCAGGGTGTGCTGATGGGAGAGACCCTGGGGCAGCCCAGGCATTGTCAGAGCCGTGGGTTAGGCAGGGCTGGGGTGAGGGCTGGTTGGGCTTCCCAGAATCCCGGTGGAGAGGTGGACCCTGGCCTTCTGATGCTGGTTAGGCTTGAAGTTTTGAGGTTAAATGGTTGGGTCTGACATATGGTTCTTGGTGATCTTTGTATGAAATGTATAGATAGTTGATATATTTTTTTCTTCCTTAGATTTAATGATTTTTGTATTCAGGGGCCAAGGGATACTGTTAGCTCCATTTTGTTTTAGGATTTGTTGCAGGGCAAATCTGCCCAGAACCATTTTGTTCTGTTTTCTTCATCTTCTGCCCAGTATAGTTTAAAGACGAGGGAGGGAATGGCTTTGGAAATGGGATGGACGATGGGGACCTGAGGTTTTGAACTTTAGAGGAGGCAGTTTGTGTTGTGAAGCAGGTGGCCAGGGGGCCATTTTGAGAGGGTGTGTGAGCATAACAAAGGAATGAAATTTCAGTTTCTCAGATCCTCCTGTCTCAAGTACTGTCTCCAAGTACCCGAATTACAGGCATGTGCTACCATGCCAGTCTAGTGTTTACAGTTTGTTAGTATTTTGTCTTAAGTTTCTTGGTCACAATTTTTCATGTTTTTGTACCAACACTTACATATTAAAAATTATTTCTTACAACGTAGTTTCTGGGGCACTTAAAACCAGCATGCATCATTGAGGAGCCTCATGTTCTTCTTTGAAGAACTCTTGTAAGAAATGTGTAGAGCAGTTAATGCAGGTGGAGGAACACAGTCAGAATAAAATTAGACACCTACCATAGGATATCGGGACTAAATGCGATCCCAATTTTTAAATTCAAATATTTTCAATATCTTCTTCTAAATTGGGATCTAGTGTCAAGATTGAAAATCCATTCCCCTCCCTGTGAATTCTTAGCATAGATTCTGGAATATAGTATGTGCTCAAATATATATTTTTATTTCTTTTTGGATTTATCTTTTGCCTTTCCATAGCGAGTGACTATGAATAAGAACTCTGGAAAAACACTGCTGTCAAGAAGTTTGAAAGTCAATGTGACCTCCTTCACATTTTCTTCTATCTCTGAAAGTTCATGTCAAATCTTCATTTTTGTGCAGGGATATATATATATATATATTTGATAGCTTGGTAAGTTGCTCTGCTCCAAACTTAATAATTTGAATAACTCTGTATGTAAAAAACACAGCGTGTATTCATAGAGCTGTCAAGATCTGCTAGGAAATAAATTTTAATTTCATGATAAGGTAAAGTAACTTTCTAGGACAAACAAGACAGTCCTTTCAAATTCTCTCTCTTGGGCTATGCACTTCATGATGTTTAGGATATTAAATATTATTATGAAAAACTCAAAGTAGGAGTACAAAATGATTTTTGTACTTTATGATTAAGAAATTTTTGAAAGGTAGAAGAATGAAAACTGAGGAAATACATAATTTAGCAAAAACATAAAAATGAAAAAAGTTCCCAATCATATTACTCTCAAGTTAATTCAGTTCCCATGTTTCCCTGAAGATTTATGAATTTACATGTAAGCATTAGTTTATATCATCTGTGCCTGATGGATACCAACTGTTAATGACTTCTGCTTTTTAGAAAAAATCATAACCTCCTTTTCCTAATGGGAAGTTAATTGCTGTTTTAAGTGGATGGGGTATTTTTTCAGCACACAAAGAACAATACATAGACTCTTTTGGGGGGCATTGTCTTTTTATTTTATTTAATTAATTTATTTATTGAGTGATTTTTTTGTAATACTGGGTATTGAGCCCAGGGGCATTCTACCTCTGAGTTATACCTCTAGCCCTATTTTATTTTATTTTTTAACAGAGTCACACTAAGTTGCTGAGGGTCTCACTAAGTTGCTGAGGCTGGACTCAAACCTGTGGTCCTCCTATTTCAGCATCCCAAGTACTTGGGCTTACCAGCATGTGCCACCATGCCTGGCTTATCATAGACTCTTTTATGCACTGATGCTTTGTCAATTTTCTAACTAAAGGATAGAGATCTTACCTTGTTAGTAATTATATGGAGAAATCTAACATGTCAAAGAAGAAAATGGAGCACTCCTACATCATAAAACCATGTTGATACATTTTTTTTAATCCTAGGAGGTTGCATTTAATTCAAACTCCACAAAGTCATTCTCCTTCAAAATGATATTCTACACTGTGGTACAGGAGAAGCACCAAGCAGCTCCTGGCAGGCTGACGGGGAAGGAAGCTTCCATCATAGACACTGGTGCTCCCAGCCAGGCCATGGCACCCAGGTAATGGATTCCAACCACAGAGTCCCAACTGCACAAGAAGAGAGTGAAATTTTCTAGGATACTATATAGAAAGTTATCCAGACATTTGTTTAACCAGAGATATCAAAGAAAATAAATGTTGTATTTTCATCTCAACGGTATTTTGGATTGTCCTCAGACACAAAAGCAGGCCTTCTTGGGACATTTCCAAAACTACTAATACGTGGGGATGAACACTATCTCCAGAGACTATACAAAACCTGGCATGTGGAAGATGCTCATGGAGTGTTTTATGAGTGAATGAATTCAAGAACAGCAGAAGAGAAATGATCAGCAGAGAAGCAATGTTCAACGAGCTTATTTATTGCCTGCTGATCCTCTTTTTATTAATTTATTGCCTGGAAATGAGTTAATCAGAATGAATCCATCTGTGGTTTTCATTTGAGTTAGTGGCCTGGGTATTCACCAGCTGCACATCCCAGTGCACACTGGGAGAACATCTGGAGGGTGTGGGGGAGGTGGGCATCGATTCACGGAGTCATTATGGTAGAATCATGCCGGCTTAAATCAATGATGTCATCAGTTTCTTCTGCTGGTTCCAGAGGCCCTGACTGTGGGAAAACAGGGAGGTGTTCCCAAGGGAACTCCTGGGGAGCAGAGCTACCTGCTAGGTGATGTCTCATCTTAGATCATTTTGTGATTGGTCAAGACTTTAGGAACCTCTTGCTATAAGAAAATAGAACATTCTGTTAACTAGGAAAGGGGACACAGTCAAGCATGTGCCACCAAAGAATCCGCTGTGTACCCTGCATGGTGGATTTTGGCAGTGAGGTTGGGTGGGAGCTCAGGGTCCCTTCCATGAGGACAAGATTCTATGTGTCTTGTTGAACACTATCTCTCCAACACCAGGACAGAATTTGGTTTTGCAGGTCAACTATCTCCCAGGTCCTAGACAACACATTCTAAAATTATTTCTTTTATTTTCCAACAACTCTGAAAGGTAAATTTTTTTCCCTTTCCTTTCAGATACATCTGAAATGAAATCCACAGACAATAAGTTCACCTTTGAGACTTGGCTGAAGCCTAAAATGTATAATGATAGCTACTCACAGCAGAGCTCCGAGAATTAAATGAGATGATGATAATGCCAACTAACACTATTTTTTTCTTTTTCTTTTTTGAGAACTTACATTGTGCCAGGCATTGTGGTACTCATTTCACAGAAATTAGCTCATTGAAAAGTCATGACCACTCTGACTTGACTTCCTTGGTTGGTAAGTGGCTGGGGCAGGATGTGGGCCCAGGCAGTCTCATTCCCTAGCGTAAGCTCTTAATGGTTTCCGTTGTGTATGCCATTATCTATAGCAGCATTCTATATAGGAGAGTTCAGGAAACTTTCCTTTTCTTCTTATCTCCTAAGGCATCTCCTCAAGGCATCAGAAGCTCCAGAGATTAATGACTTTTCTAGAGCTTGTTGAAAGCCAAAGTCAACATTAGAATGAATCAGTTTTAATGGCACAGCCACTTTATCAAACAAATCTCAGAAAAATTTATTATTTATTAGGGGTTATTCTCAAGTGACACATGAATAGACCCAAACATTCAAAAATGCTGTGAAATTCCTAATTTTAATTGAGACCAAAGCTAAGTCCTGCCACTTGCTTTTTGCATTGGTTATCAAAGTGGACACTAATGAGCAATTAACACAGGTGGGGAGCTCAGGATGTCCTGGTTCCTAGGAGGCCGGTCTGGACTCCTTGTCCAGGTCAGCAATCCTGCCCTCTATCTTGTTAGGACCACCTGGGGGGCTGCTGCACCACTCCAGCAGGATTCTGGCTTAGTTGATCTGAGAACAGGTCCAGACATAGGCACTTTAAAAAAAGTTGCCCATGCAACTTTGATGGGCAGCCAGAGTTCGCATGATATCATAGGAAAGGACCTAGCACCTCCATGAACTCCCAGGACAATAGGGAGCCTGGAAGTATGGAAGACAATAAGTTCTGGGTCAGCAGGTGAGGAACCAGTCAGCCAGAAGGTCAAAGGGGCCTTGACCCCAAATTGGAGATTGTAATGCCTCCCAGGACCTTCAGCCTGAACACACAGCTCCAGACGATTCCTTCAAGACCCTCACTTTGGTGCTTTGCCCTTCATTTTATTAGCACCATTAACTTTCTGCAAAAATCCCTGTGGCAGCGAATGACTATAGTAAAAATAGCTTAGTGGAATGTGAAATAAAAAGAGCACCAGCAGCCTCGTTTTCTGGGACAGGATTACAGGGGCCACCAGTCCTGCTATGGCTGGGTACATGAGAGATGCAGCGGCTTGAGGGAGCCGGTCAGAAAGCACATCCAGCCCAGCCCTGAGTGAGAGCGAGGAGGAGGCTCACAGAAGGGAATGCCTGTGGCTCTCTTGCCCTTATCAAGCAGATTCCTACTAATTTCCCCACAACTGGCTGCATCTTGTCCAGCAACATTTTCCTCTGCACCTTGGGAAGAGGTGGTCACTTCCCTGTCTTTCTGTCCCATTTCTGCTTCTCATCCCTCCGCCCCTCATCGTCATATAACTGCACCTTTCCTTGGTTACTCCTCGACTGGGCTGCTTCCTCCCCTAGTATCACTGAGTCTTCTTCCTCCACGAGGCTTCTGTGACCTTTCCTGACTGTAACTAGGGAGCTCTTGCATGTGATCCCATGGTACCTCCTGTCTCTCAGAGCACCGATCACACTGCATTCATTCATTCATTCATTCATTCATTCATTCATTCATTTCATTAGTGAGCATACAGCAAGCATCTTCTTTGCTCTTACATGTGATTGAACTAAAAATCCAGCAGGAAATATAACAGACTAGAAAGGCAATCAGCAGCTAGCATAATTTTAAAGTTCAGGGCATCCTCAAGGGCACATAGCTGGAGGACCTGACCCAGCCTGAGAATCAGGTTCCCACTGTGGGATGAGGGCAGACACCTGCCCATCTTTTCTCCTTGTTCCCTAGCACAGAATATGCTGTCTTTGTTCTTTGTGCGATCCATGAACTCATAAATGGTGAGTGTTGAGCACCGGATTCCAAGCTTTTGGAATTCCAAGCAAATGGACAATTGAGTTGGTGGCATTTCTGCCCTCTAAGATCTTGTTTCTGGCAAAACAAGATCCAGGCGGCACCTGAGCTGTTTCCTCAGTCAGGGCAGAGCAGAGTGTTAAAAAAAAAAAAAAAAAAGAAGGTGGGAATGTGGGCAGGAGGTGAAGTCAGATAGGAAGAAGAGAAATGAAGTCAAGACCTGCAGAAAGCCCATTTGGAGTCTGGGTCAGTAGAGCCACGTGAGGCCCCTTTGCCTTTCCGTTCCTTTCTCTTCAGCCTCAGGAAACTCCCTGGTTAGATGTCAACTCTGATTAGCTTCTGTGCATTACTCCATCACCCACTTCCTATAATGGCTGCACATCAGGTAGCCTCTTTCTCCTCTTGTTTTAATTAGGTGTCAGATATAAAATGAGCATTAGTCATATTTTCTGCTTCACTCTCTTGGACGTCCCCCTTTGCATACTTTCATTATCCAGGTGTTAGGATGAAGCTATTATTTGTAGATGAGCCTCAGCTCTCACTGATCCTTTGAGATTATTGGGAACATGGGAATATATTAGAAAGCCAAAGCCACATACTGGCCCTGTAAAGGATAATCTGTTGACCAGGTAAACTGAGGCAGCTGGAGGTGAACATGAGTTGACCATACCTCCTGCCCTGGAGAAGGCTGGGAGAAGAAAAATCTACTAATGCTCAGATAAGCAATGAGAGGGAAAGGGTTTTCAGGATCCAGAAATATATATATTTTAAAACTTTTTGCGATGGTCATCTATTTATTATAGTCAGCCACTATTCTCCCTCTTTAGGTAGAATTCTTTAAATTTCTTTTGAGATCTGCCATCTCTCTACTCTAAGAATGCAGTCTGGGTGTGTTTAAGCCCTTCTCCAGCTTGGAGTGGTTCTTGGTTGACTGAAGTCCTTCAGCAACTGGTTCAGGGAGAGACGCATAAGCCAGCCAGAGCCAATGGGATGGAGGTTTGGAGCTGCTGCAGGCATCTTGCCACTCCGAGCGCAGCCCGAGAAGGGAACGAACCTTGCAGAACTCATAGTTCTGTGCTTTTGCATTGCCAGGAATTAAGTTTTTCTGTTTACTTTGGAAAGTTTTGGATTAATTCATACTTTGTATATGTTGAAAGGAGTGACTATGTATTCCCAACTTCATCCAGTGGAGGACCCTAAGGTATGAGTGGAGATGTCCACATAATGGAATGTGTGGACCCACAGTGGTGGGGTGGGCTTCTGACACCTCTGCTGCTCTGTGGAAGTGTCCGGCTGGCCCTGTGCTCTTTATTGGAGCACTCCAGAGGTACAGCCCTGCCCTGCCAGGGGACAGCAGCCCAAGTGAATCTCTTATTTATTTTTATTATTATTATTTTGCCTCACTGTAGGGGAGCTCAATTGCTTTGTTGATTGAAATTACCAAACTTTCTTTTTTTCTCCTTCCTTCCTTCCTTCCTTCCTTCCTTCCTTCCTTCCTTCCTTCCTTCCTTCCTTCCTTCCTTTCTCCTCTTCCTCCTCTTTTTCTGCACAGGGCTTAGGAAAATCATCTTTATATACAAGTGGAGCACACAGGGCAAACTCAAGGTGAACAATATGAATCGCTGTCTATGCTCACGGCATGTGCCTTAGCTGCTGCTTAGAATCCAGGAGCTCCAGGGCCAGGTGACCTCTCAAGACAGTGTGTGAATCTGGACAAGGTAGTCACTTGAGGTGGCTCCACAAGGGCCAGGTGTCAGTGTCCATTGTATCCAGACTCTTAGATCTCTCCTAGGCAGAGCACACCTGGATGTAGGCAGAGACCCAGGCTCTGGTTCCTACTCCATCCGTTGGAGCTTCAGCAGTCACCACCCACCCCAAATCTGGAGAGGGATGCCAGGACCCAGTCATCCTCCAGCAGGTGTAGTTTGAAGCCAGCTGCCAACCAGAGGGATGCTGAGCCGGCCATTGCCCACCAACTGAGAGAGCTGGAAGGGCCAGCATGTCTGGTGCTGAGGTTCTCCTGGAGGAGAAAGCTGCAGTCCAGGAGGGAGGGCTGTGTATTGGCAGAGGCTGTGTGCATTGGAAGCTGCAGGTGGATGGGGTGATGGCGGTGAGGCCGTGGGAGCGGGGGTGAGGGCAGGAAATGGGGGTCTGTCCTCTCTTCTGTTGTCTTCAGACAAGGAACACCCTTTCTTCCTGTCTTTGTTTCCCTCCACTGTAAAGGAGCAAGGACTAATTCTCTCATGATACGCTCTTCAGTGACATCATGTAGATAAACTGCTGTTGGTTCCAGCAAATTGTCCACATCTGGGCCTAGGGAGAACCTTCCTTCCCCAGCGCCTGTTTTTGACCATTTGCTTCACTTTGAATCACGGGTAAGCAAATGAGGGCTACTCGTCCCTTCGCAGCTGCCCCGGGGAGATGGCGTGTGTGTGTGCACACTGCTGTTGAGTACTCCCCTCTGTACAGACCCTTCTGGTTTTTTTTCCTCAAGCATTCTTCTCAGCTCTGACTCTGACACTGGAAGAGCGGCCTGCCATTCCAGCACCCCAGCTGCATCTTTGCTCCCGTTGGGCTCTTGTGAGCAAAGGCATAGGTCAGCGGCCACTGGTGATTCAGATGGCAACCAGGTGGTCAGCAGTTCTTAGGAAGGATGTCATCCATTAAAATCCACTCAGAATCCCATTTTGTAAAAATACAAGTGCCTGCTCATTTTCCCTGTGTATGCATCATGGCATCTATCCGAGTTAGGCTTTCCAGGAAGAGCGACAAGCTTCAACCTCTCTTGTATGTTTAATATTCATGCACCACTTAGATTCTGTGGGTATTTTGGTCTTAAGATCATTCACTCTGTTTGCATTACGCAGAAAAATTGGTAAACTCTCGAAGGAAAGAAATTGCACTTTGAAAATGGTCTCTCAAGTGTCTGCAGGCACTTTATAAATACTCATGACTGTTGTTGCTATAAAAGGTGAGGTGGCTAGTTTACAGCGGCCTTAGCAACAGAAACGGGAACCACGAAGGGTGTCATAAAAATAATACCATCCATGTTAAAATATTTAATGTCATGTTCTCCTAGTGTCAAAATATTTAGCCTAGTGAGGCTTCTCTAAGCAGGAAGAGAGGAGCCAGGATCGTGTTCTGCACACATACAATGCGGTAAAGACGGCGATGATGCTTAAGTGTCTGCACTTGTTCCCATAGATTCCCAAAGTGAGCAATATTGCCTCCAGGGGTTCACTGGGCCAATACAGGGGTGCAGTTGTAGCCTAGGGTGCCATTAGGGGGCATTGAATAAAAATAAGGTGGTGGTGGGTGTGCCCAGTGGGGCGCTGAGTAATTTTTTATTTTTGAAGAGGGGGTGGTAAGCCAATAAGTTTGGGAGCCTATGTGGAGGTGGCCTTGGCTAGCAGGGTCCTGAAGGCAAGACTGGGCCCAGATGGGAGGAGCAGAATGGTAGGGCTTGAGGTCAGCTTCATGTGCCAGCCCCCGCAGCCTCCCTAGCTGTAGGCTCCAGAGAAGTCTGAGCTGGGCGGCATCTCCTCTTGAGAGGCTCCTGTTGGGGTGGAAAGGCCTTTGGCGGTGGTCACCAAGTAGCAGGAACCCTGGCTGCTGCACCTGGTTCACCAGAGGCCAGGACATAGCTCCTCCATCTCCCAGCTGCTCAGGACAATGAGCTCTGCCCTGACGCCATCTCAGACCACCAATGCAGCCCTGCAGCCCTGCTCCCGGAGTGCCTCCTTCAGAAGGGCCTGGAAGAGACTGGCTATGGGGATCTTTAAATGCCATAGGTGAAGCTGAGTGTGGTGGTGCATGCTTGTAATTCCAGTCCTTGGGAGGCTGAGACAGGAGGATTGCAGGAGAGCTGATTTGCCAGCAGTCTCAGCAACTTAGTGAGACCCTATTTCAAAATAAAAGTAAAACATAAAATAGTGCTAGGGGTGGATCTCAGAGGTAGAAGGCCCCTGGGTTCAATCCCAGGTTCCAACCCCCCCCAACAAACAAACAAACAAACAAAAAACAAAAACAAACCAAAAAAACACAAACAAACCAAAAAAACACAAACCCACAGGTGATTCCAGCTTGCAGCCAGAGTTGAGAAGAAACCCCGCTGGAGAGACTCAGCTTGGATTCTCCAAAGCATTAGGTCTTTTATTTTGTGGCTTCATCCCTTTGAGGATGAAGCATGAAGGGCTGCCTTAAAGAACGCAGAACAGGGCTTGAGAGATGGTTTGCGTTGCTTAGGAGGTCTAGCCTCCAGGCGTGTGGAAAGCCGAGCCAACGCAAGGTGCCTTTCTCTGCTCTACCGCCTATATCCAGACCACCCCGGGGCTGCCAGGGCTGCATGGGATATGAGACCCCCCTTCCCCTGAAGACCTCCCAGAAAACTCTGGGATGGTGGCATTTACTCTAAGTTCATATGTACTCAGCTGGAAAATGAGCAGGGGACCACACATCCCTTGGCTGTACTGTCCATCTTTTCCGTTATCGTGTATCATTTCTTTTTTTTTTTTTTTTTTTGCGGTACTGGGGATTGAACTCAGGGGCATTCTACCTCTGAGCTATACCCCAGCCCTATTTTTTTATTCTTTATTTTGAAACAGAGTCTCACTAAGTTGCAGAAGGCCTCACTAGATAGCTGAGGCTGGCCTCGAACCCGGATCCTCCGGTCTCAGCCTCCCAAATGCTGGAATTACAAGCGTACGCCACCACGCCCGGCCGTGTATCATTTCTTATAGATACTTGATTATTCAGTTCCTCTTATATACCTATGTGATGTTTTTAAAAAATCAGCAAAATGTCTTGTCGGGTTAGTGTTAGAGAAACAGAACTAACAGGATGTGTTGTGTGCGCATGTGTGGAGAGAGAGGGGTTGATTTTAAGGTATTGGCTCACATGATTACGGAGGCTATGAAATCCCAAGGTCCAGCTGAGAAAGCTGGAGACTCAGGCAGAGCTGATGCTTGTTTCAGGGTAAAGGCCAGAGAAGACCAGCACATCAGCTCAAACAGTCTGGTGGGAGGGATTCCCTCCTTTTCACAGGATGGCCGCTTTTTGGTTTCATTCAGGACCTCGAAGAGTTGGATGAGACCTGCCACATCTGCTTTCCTCAGTCTGTTTATTTAAGTGTTAATAAACATGGATGTGGCCATGTCCATTCCCAGACATGTTTGGCCAAGTATCTGGGCACCTCATGGCCCAGGCAAGTTGACACAATAAATGAATCATGGCCGGCCTTCTTTCTTTCGGGCGTCTTATCTGCCAGCAAGGAGGTCCCCCTGGAGGCCCTTCTAAGTGCCTGTAGGGGAGCTGCCCACTGTGAAGCACTGCCTCCCCGGGAAGGATGAGACTACCTCTGATTCTGCAAGCTTTTGTGGAGGGCTCAGAGTGTAGGCAGATGGCTCTTTCTAACTTCGGAGGTGAGAGCTAAGCCATGGCAGCTCTGGGCCCCCACCTGGCCTAGACCATATGTCACTGTGTACGAGGTGGACTCCCTGGCCCACTTCTAGAACAATTTCCAATGCTTGGCCTCTCTCTCCCATTTATACAAGTTCTTCATTTATCAAAAGAAAGCTTGGAGCTGGGCACAGTAGTGCATACCTGTAATTGTACTTAGGAGGCTGAAACAGAGAATCTCATGTTTGAGGCTAGTCTTAGCAATTTAGCAAGACCCTCAGCAACTCAGTGAGACCCTGTTTCAAAAGTAAAATAAATAAATAAAAATTAAAAAGGGGGTTAGGGGTGTAGTTTGGAGGTATAAAGACCCTGAATTCAATTCTCAGTACAAAACAAACAAACAAACAAACAAACAAAAACAAAAACAAAAAACAAAAGGAACAGAGCAAGTAATTATTAGTTGCTCCTTCTCCAGTAGAGAAAGAAGCCAGAATTGTTAGCTTTAACTATGACCTTTAAAGTATTTCAATAAAAGGCATCTATCATCTATAGATCTATAGTCTTTTGGTTGCCTGGGGATCAAATCCAGGGCCTTGCAAATATGAGGCAGGTGCTTTACCACTGAGTTGCACTCCTGACCTGGCCTGGAAGTTTTTATTTGAATTTCCAAATCCTCAGTTCAATGTGGCTACGACTGAGCCAATGTGGCAAGCCTGCAGCAATAACCCACCCCTGCCTGGGTTAACAGGGGAGTCTGTGGAGCCTGACAGATTATCTCAGGCTGGTGCATTATTTCTTTCTGCGAATATTTTGTCTTCTGTGGCTTAGAGAGGAGCTCAGAGACGTTCTCAGAGAGTGCTCATTGACGTGTCAGGCTTTGTTACCTGTTTTGAATGAGGCCAGTCAGTGCCATGAACTGCCTTGTTGCTTCCTATTTTTTACATGGTGTCTTATCAAACATATTCGGGCTCAAAGAAAGTTGAAGCTCAACTCAGGGCTTGCTCCTGAGTCAAGTCTATTTCAAAGTTCACTAAAATGCCTGCAGCTCATACACGTTGAGTTGGGGAAAAAAAAAAAAAAAAAAAAAGAGAGAGAGAGAGAGAGAAAGTCAAACTGCAGGCTGCCCTCTGGAGACTCCTTTTCATGTGGCATTTGAGGGGCGCTTGAGTGAGTTGAAGTGTCCAGCATTTTTGGTGGCGTTTTCTATGCACTTATTGACTTAACTATTTGCCACCATAATTACCAACTCTGAGAGAACTGGTCAATGCGTTTTCAGAATATTTCTTCATTTATGTTTTCTTAGCTCATGATATTCTTAAATTTATATTTCTAGGTAGTTTCTTTCAATCATGAACACCAAATAATTGTTTATCATAAAGTGCATTCTCAAAAATCGTAGAGGCAAACTGTCCCTGACAATGAGTCTCTAGGCTCTTCCAAAAACAACTAAATAGTAACAAGATTGGAGCCCTAAATGAAGCAAAAGTCAAATTACTTTAGCCTTCTGGTGAACAAAGGTCACCTTCTCCTCCCAAGTCAGCTGGCGGGCATGGCGCAGGTGGCCTTCAGTGCCTTGAAATGCCCCCACCTGCTGGGTGCCTCTCATCCTCAGGACCCCGTGTTGCCTCATCTGCCCAGAGGCCTTCCCTCACTCTGTTCACGTCTCATTGTAACTTCCCAACACTGGTTTTGCCATACTCTTTAATGACCCCACGACCCCTCTCTCTGCCTTCATCTGTCAGCTGCGTGGCCTCCTCTCCACCGCTGTCCTTGTCTTCAACACCCCTTAATGGACACGTCTTGGACTTTGTCACTACTGGTAGCCGACCCCTTCCACAACCCTGATTTTAAACATTTCCCTTTCCAACTCCCTCCTTCTATCCCTGCAACCTACTAAACTAATGTTCATACTCCAACATTCCTTTGGTCCCTCTGGGACAGTTCATCGATGTCAACTACCTTTCACTGTCCCCCAGCTTCCATGTTTTAGCTCCTGGCTCTGGTCCTCATTTTCCTCCCAACTCAGTGAAATTCCAAGGTCTGCCATTGTAATAACTGTCTTCCAGAAACCTGCTGCTCCTTTGCTTTCTCCTTCCTATCTTATCACAACTATGCCGGAGCCTGCATGGTGGCCCCACAACCATAAAGATGGGCTCACTTCAAATTCATTAGCATGAGTCTTAAGCAGACCCACAGTGTGGTCTGGCCTCCACGATGTACCCTGGTTGAATCACATTTCTGACCTCCCCCCCAAAACACAAGCACCCAGTCTTTCATCTTTCAGCCACCCCAACATGATGCCCCAAGTACTTACCAAGACCCAAGCAAGAAACTCTGAGTCCTGATTTTCCAAGATTCCTAGAATAAAAATAAACACATGGTCATTGCTTCCACAGGTAAAACTATCCACGTTTAACTATGAATGTGGTGTATTTCTTTTTTCCCCCTGTGGTACTGGGCATTGAGCTCAGGGGCATTCTACATCTGAGCTACAACCCCAGCCTTTTCTTAAATAAAATTTTTATTTTGAAACAGGGTCTCGCTGAGTTACTGAGTTTCCCTAACTTGCTGAGGCTGGCTCCGAACCTGCAATCCTCCTGTCTCAGCATCCCAAATAGTGGGATTGCAGGGGTGTGCCACCAAACCCAGATTGTGGTATGTTTTTCCATATGCTCACACTGATGGAGGCAGAACCACTTAGGCCTGAGAAGCTCAGGTCTGCCCAGCTCAGCATAGGAACAAAATACCCCCCACATTTTCAGTCCCAAATCATGTTTATTGACTAGTTTACACATTCACTGACTGTCTTTGTCCTTTTAGAATGCTAGTTTACCTCATTCTCCTTCACCTACCAATCTTTCATATCACCATAGAGCCCGACACATGCAGGCCCTCAGTAAGGGTTCGTAGGCCTACTGACCGACAAACTGACTTCTAAAGCAGAGTGTTATTTCCAAGAGAAACATACCACACTCGCTTTTAGGTCATCTTAACTGTAGCTTATTTTTTATATAATGCTACATAAAATATCCACAGCAAGGCCAGGTAATCCTTTTAAAAACCATTCTCCTTTCCTCTGCAACATTTTTTTTTTCTCATCCCCAAAAGTTCAAAGAGAAACAATATATCTTTGCTTTCTAAATAGAAATAGGGACTGCCAGTATTCAATTGTTTATTTTTGCAGAAACCCAGATTTGGCCCATTTTTCTATCTTCTGACTAAAAGATGGCAGAGAAGCAGCCAAGTTCTCAGGGAGAGGGTGCCTCAACAGAATTAGTGCATGGTCCAAATGAAGAGGCAAAGCTGAAACAACATTGGAGAACAGCACATCCCTGAGTCTCAGATCAGACGCTCTCATAAGAAAGCAGTCTTCCTCCCTGCTTCGACTTCAGACAAAACAGCACACAAAACCCTCCAACCAGTGGCATGGCTCACTTTCCCAGGTCCTCCTCCATTCCCCACCAGCTTTGGCTTCTTTAGAGTTAGCAACTAGTGCTCTCATTTTTTCATTATGGTTCTCGCTCCTGTTCATTATGGTTGTCTATCTGATGCTTCCTGAGCAGCACAGGTAATCTTGTAGTGCAGTCAAAAGTGCATCACAATGCAGAGTTGGAGACCTAGGGTTTTTGACCTATTGTTGCACAAGCTGGGTGCCACTGGGGAAATGGTTGCCACTCTCTAGGGCTCAAGTTCTTCACTGGAAAGATGGGATGTTGATGCCCGTGCCACTCATCCAGTCTCACTGCGGTAGGGCAGAATGAGATAATGTAGGTAGTGAACAGTAAACCAATGCAAGGAGTAATGATTTTCAGTGCTTTCTGACTTTGTTGATCCTCTAACAGACATGGTGCTACATTTCCCATATTAATTGGACATTTCCAACTGAAGAAAACTGTTACATAAAGGTTATGTGTGAAAAAACATCTAAGCTACTAGTAGAAGAAAAATAATTGGACTTCTCCCATGAAAGTAATTTTCATTCTTTTAGTTGTTCCTCAGAAATCCACAGGCTGTGCAAACAGAAGACCTTCCTTTGTAGTTGAAAAGTCTACTGATTTTGAAAGATAGGAATATGGAGAAAAAGCTATATGGTGGAGAGAATAAAAAAAAAAAACTAAATCCAAACAAAACAAAACAAAACACACACATAAAAAAAAAGTAAAATAGAAGTGAACAACTTAGTCTCCCAGGTAGAGACACTCAACATTGATGAGTCGGTAAATATTTAATAGGAGGTCACCATGTACCAAGTAATGTGCAAGGTCATGGGGATACAGAGGAACAGAGCCCAGCCCTCAACCCTTGAAGAACTTGAAGACCAGTGAAAGACAGGGAAAAGCACACTCCATGACAGATCAGAGGCACATCCCTCTGTAGAGGTCTTTCAGAGCACAGGGCAGGGAGGAGGGGGTTAGCTCAGGCTTATATGTGCACAACTTTGTGCTTGTCATGGGGAAAAGGATTCAGATAAGGGCTTTCATGTGATTTGAGTATCTGTCAGTGATTCTGAGAACAACAGGGAGGAGCAACTCTGTACAGAAAACTATACAGGGCAAGACGGTTCTAAGGATAAGGTTTCAGAGTTCAGAGATTTTTTTCCAGCAAACTAAAGAAAAAGGCAAGCTTGTGTCACTGGGTACTCCTGAGCAACATGCCGGCTCTGTGGTGGGGAGATATGCCCTATTTTCCCTACAACAGCAACTTAAGAAGATAATGATCACTCAGCTATGTATGGGTCTGGAAGACGGACTTGAGAACTGTCAGCAAAAACAAACTGCAAAGTAGCAAGAAGTAAATGTGGCCCATTTTCTTGCCACTGCTATTTAAACACGCAGGGCAGCTTTTCTGGATCAAAAGCCTGAGCAAAATTCTGAAATGGAAGGAGAGTTCTGTTATAGACAAATAACTATATGTGGTGCCAGGTTCCCACCTTGAGCCTTGGTATTTTTATTTCCTTTAACTCTATAATGTCTGTTGTGCTTTTTCTAAATATCTTCCTCTTCTAGAGGGAATAGTTACAAATTCATGTGGTCAGTTTTCTAGTAAGAGGCATTTTTCTGTGCCAGAGAGGTATTTGGGTCTTTCAGTACAATGCCCTTGCTGTGTCCAGATGGAGGTCTCTCTGCAAAGCTTACAAGACATAAAGCACTCTTGACACATGACGGTGCCATTCTCTGTGCAGTCAGGGACGGTGGGAAAAAGTGGTGGAGTACAGGGCATGCAATCCCAGTTCAACTATCTGCATCTCCCTGTTGCTATTTGTGTCTGCACAACACTAAGTAGAGGTGTGGCATTGTCCAGCTGCTCTGATCCTGTAAACTCTGCTGGATAATAGAAGCCAGAATGCAGCCGGGCGTGGTGGCGCACGCTTGTAATCCCAGCATTTGGGAGGCTGAGACCGGAGGATCCGGGTTCGCGGCCAGCCTCAGCTACTTAAGTGAGGCACTCCGCAACTTAGTGAAACCCTGTTTCAAAATAAAGAATAAAAAATAGGGCTGGGGGTATAGCTCGGAGGTAGAATGCCCCTGAGTTCAATCCCCAGTACCGCAAAAAAAAAAAAAAAAAAAAGAAGCCAGAATGCTTGACACATGTGACCTAATGAGTGTGTCCTTCACTAGCTCATTTGTATGACTAAAACATCATATAGTGGCCAGGTTTACCAGTTGTGCTCAGCTGTCACACATCCTCTGACACCTTCATCTCAGCTGCATGGAACTTCCACAAACACTTCCTGATCTCGTGTGACATTGTTTAGCAAAACAACTTATATCATTTCATTTCTCAGTTCTTCAGCATTCACACGAGTGAGGGTACACAAAAAAATTCTATAAGCACATCAAATTTTCAATTAGACTGAATTCCTTTCTTTCCCATTTGGCTCAAAATAGTTTTGCCGCACAGGTTTACCTATTTTATCTGTGTCAGATACACCAGAAGAAGTCTCACTGTGTTCATTTTTAGTATCTGCTCCTGTTCAGCTGAAAAATAAAAGATCCTCTTTCCCAGGTGAACCTGAAATGCTTTGCAGCTAATATTAGAAATACATGACATCAATATGGGGGCATGGGACACTTACTTTTGTCAGTCAAATTTTGGAAATCCTAAATCTTAGAGCTTCAGAAGAGTAATCTGGAGGAAGGATATAGCATTTGGGGACCTCGAAGGCTATCCTTCTCCTTTCCTTGGGGGGCAAGTTGTCCACTCAGTGAAGACATGGCTGAGCTTATTTTAGGTCAATGGTTAGTTCCATGGCAGAGCATTAGATATAACTCCGAGCATCATCTTATGGAGCATTCAGCAGGCTCTCTGCTTGTAAGGCAATCATGGTGCAGTGACAACTAGAATCAAGTGTCTCTTCTGCGTAGTGTCCAACACCACTCTCAGACTCACAGCTCTCTTACAAATGAAAGATGCTAAAAGCAGAAGTTTAGCAACCCAAATGTGCTGTTTTAGATTGCTTGCTTCTGGATGTGTGTGTCTTAGACACCATTCACAGTTTTAAACTGCTAGGAAGAGAGGAGAAGTTACATAAAACATATGTCCTGCATTTGACCAAAAACCAAAAACAACAAAAAAACACATATTGCATGGGACAAATTTCTGAATCAAAGGTTGACACAGCAGGGTGGACTGGAAGCATATGGAAGGGCTCCAGTGGCCATGTAGGGAGGCAAAACCACTTTGAATCTGACCTGGTTTTCACGTGCTTGGGTCATTCTTCCATCATTCCCATTCCACACTGCTCAATATTCTCCGATCCTCTAAAGCACGATCTGTCCTGTCCTGCCTCACTTGGAAGTCATCACTCATCAAATCTGGGTTTCAGGGTTTATTGTTTGTTTGGTTGCTTTTCTTTTCTTTTCTTTCTTCTTCTTCTTCTTCTTCTTCTTCTTCTTCTTCTTCTTCTTCTTCTTCTTCTTCTTCTTCTTCTTCTTTTTTTTTTTAAAATAAATAGGCACTTGAAAAACCCAGAACCAAGAGTGTGTTCATTTATCATTCATCTGCTTTTGATAGTTGCATGAAGGTGGTTGGTCTGACACCATGAAGGTAACTACAAATAGTAATTACACTTACATTTTTTGTTTTGAAGATTAAATGCAAAAGTATAAACACAACACCAGTCTTAGCATGTTTCCATGTTCAATAAGTGCAAGTTGTCTTCTGCCTTTCTTATTTCTTAGGAAAAGAGCTGTCTCAAACACTGAATCCAGTTGGCACCATACTGAATCTGGAAGGAGGCCACCTCTGTGCCTTGTAAGACCCACTCCCTCTACCTGATGATCCTCTCAGGAGGATTCCTGCCCAGGTGGGTTTGGGTTCAGACCATGCAAACATCCCAAATCTGTTATATGTGAATTGTAACTTATTTTGCTAGAGATCATTAGAAAAGCAGGATCTAGGGGATGAAGACATAACGGAGGCAAAGGAGGTGGCACCTGAATAAATTAGTTATTGAAGGATTGTACCTCAATATCATAAAGGCTATATATGCCAAAACCATAGCCAACATATCAAATGGGGAGAAACTGGAGCCATCTCCTATAAGATTAGGAACAAGACAAGGGTGTCCACTCTTGCCACTCTTATCCAATTAATACTAGAAATTTTAGCTAGAGCAGTGAGGCAAGTGAAAGAAATACAAAGGATGCAAATAGGCAAGGAGGAAGTCTAATCATCATTCCTGTTTGATAATGATATGATTCTATACTTAGGAAACCCTAAACACTCAACTGAAAGACTTTTAGAACAGATAAACCAATTTAGTAAAGTAGCAGGATACAAAAAATCAGTAGCTTTCTATTCATCAATAATGAACTCACTTGAGAAAGAAATCAGAAAAGCAATCCCATTCACAATAGCCTCAAAAAATATAGCTAGGATTAAACCTAACTAGGAGGCGAAAGACCTCTATAATGAAAATTACAAAAGACTGAGAAAGAAACTGAAGAAGACAATAGATGATAGAAGGTCCTCCTATGTTCATGGATTGGGAGAATTAATATTGTTAAAGTGGCTATATTACTCTATGATCTACAGATTCAATACAATCCCCATCAAAATACCAGAGACTTTCTTCACAGAACTAAAAAAATCCTAAAATTCATATAGAAACACAATGAACCCTGAATAACCAAGGCAACCCTAAACAAAAAGAGCAATGCTGAAGACTTCACAATCCCTGATTTCAAAACATACTTGAGAGCCATAATTAAAAAAATAAAAGCATGGTATTGACATAAAAACATGCATATAAACCAATGAAACAGAATAGTGGACTCCAAAATAAATCCATGTATGTATATATACAGTGAACTAATTCTCACCACGTTGCCAAAAACATAACACTGAAGAAAAGGCAACCTCTTCAACAAAACAAGAGGAAAACTGGACATCTACATGTAGAACATTGAAACACGGTCCCTATCTCACTCTGTACAAGGATCAACTCAAAATAGATCACAGACTCCAAAGTAAGACCTGAAACTTTGAAACTAGTAGAGGAAAATATAGGGGAAACACTTCCAGATATTGGCACAGTCAGTGATGTCCTGACTAGGACTCCAATCACTCAGGAAACAAAGGTAAGAAAGGACAAATGGAACACGGCTCTTCAGAGTCTCAGGAGTAACGAGATGACAGGTGGCTGGGGAGCTGGGATAGCCTCAAGATGGCTGGTTTCCAGAGGGACCAGCCATGTGATTAGAAGGTTGTAACTTTCAGATCCTCAGTCTTTCTACCCTCCAACCCCTACCCTGCCTTTGGGGAAGAGAAAGGGGTAAGAGCAACCAGTGACATAATGATGCATCCATAAAATCCCCAAAAGATAGAGTTCAGACAGCTTCTGGGTTTCTGCTCAGGAGGGTGTGGGAACTCATACACCCCCCTCTCTTCACACCTGACTCTGTGCATCTTTTCTATCCATGGTTATTGAGTTGTTTCATTCTATAAACAAACAAACAAAACAGGTAATGGTAAGTAAAGGACTTTCCTGAGTTCCATGAGCAGCTCTAACAAATAATCAAACAAGAGAAGGGGATCGTGGGAACCTCTGATTTGCTGCCCCATTGGACATAAGTTGCAAGTGACCTGGGGACCTGTAGCTGCTGTGTCTGAAGTGGAGTGGCCTGTGGGGCTGACCTTTATTCTGGGTGGGGTCTGCACTACCTGGTTAGTGTCAGACTTGAACTGAATTGTAAGACACATGATTGGTGCAGAGGAATTAGAGGGGGGGTGTGAAGCCCACATTTGCTCTCAGCTGTGTTGCATTTGAATGTTGAAAACATAGTAGGAGAAAACAGTCCCCCCACCACCACGATGTACGGGTGCATTGGTGGGAAAATGAAGGAAGAGAGACCCAAAGGGACAGCACATACCTTGGCCACTTCTAAGTTGTGTCTAGAACCCCACTTTCCTAAGTAAAAATCACCCACATACTTGGTATTTTCAAAGCTAAGAAGAGAGAATCTAAAGGTTTCCCAGCTGTCTTCACCTAGTGGCAATGATTTATTTGCCAACTTGAGATTCCAAAGAAGGCAAGGCCCCCTCTGGCATTCTCTTTGTAATGAGAGCCATGATGGGTTTCCACTGTAATGAGTCTCACAGCTTTCAAAGGCCAAATAAAGCAGAGAGCATCTGAGCGGGACTTCATGCTCCATGCCTTTCTGAGTCTGTTTTCTGTGGGCGAATCTCCTGCCTTCTCGTTAGAAAGCACACAGCAGCATGGCGGAGATTAAGGCCTGGGGGGGAGGATGGTATTTGATTATGTATTTAATCAAAGGCAAATGTTGTTAGCCAGAAGGTGTGAATTTGCCTTTCATTTTCTCTGACAGGAGAACAGAAAGTTAATGTGGGTTTTCTCTGTGTGCCCATATCCTTTACATGTGCTGTCGGAATGCCACATGCTTGGTGCACAGTATACCTATTGTGTACGGGGTGCTTCTCCTCCATTCTGAGCTCTGTGAGGGCAGGACTGTGTCCAGCGCACCTCCACATGCCCACATCTAACATGGTGCTGGGTGCTTATTATGTGTTCAGTGATGCTCTGAGGCCATTGTCCATGTGGGTAAAGACTGCATCATGCTCCTGTGTGACACCCTTGGTGGCCAGCAGGGCAAATGCCTCTACCACTTCCTCTCAGCAAAACCTTGGGAAATGTATAGAACCTCCTGTGCCCCATCTGCTCCCTGAGGATAATAATAGAAACAACCTCACAGGCTGGTTGTGAAGATTCCATATGAGGATGGAAGCATTTAAGATAGTGCCTGGCATATGGTAAGCACTCTCTAAGTGCAAGCTGTTACCAGACAAGCATGGGTTTGAAGCCAAGCTCTGCTCCTGGTAGCTATGGGCATCTTCTTCTACCTCCCACAGGGTTCCTCTTTTGTAAAGCCAGTTTCCACCCTCTTTGAGAGGAGGAACATGGTAAACATCCCAGCCTTTCACTCTTCTTTTGAACAATGTAGGTGTTAGGGCTCCTTCTAACTTCACAAGAGGCCAGAGCGTGTGACCTTGCTCAGCAGGATGCATCTGTCCCCACTCACTCAGACGCTTCCTCTGACCCCTTGCCGCTCCAGGTCACCGTGGTCACTGTTCCAAAGTGGAAAGGAGAGCAAGTCCCAGTGCTCAAGTATTTACAGCCTCGGAGCCTGAGCCTGAGGACAGAGGTGGAATCAAGAACAGGAGCTAGTTCCATGTTCAGCTTTGACCTTACTTTGGGTCTAGTCAGGGCAGCACTTCAAGCCATCTGCAGGTCATCTCACTCAAATCTTCAATGCATACCTCAAATCCAGAAGGTCGATTTGTGGGTCCCCCAGCCTTGCAAAGTAACAAGATCCAAACCCCAGAGGTCTCTTTGTCTCACCCCTCCCAATTGGCTTCCACAACCAGTTAGTTAGCAAATCCTGAAGAACCACCTTCTATCCCTCTCTCCACCTGACTCCCCCATAGCCATTATCAGGCAGACCCTATGACTAGGGGCTCCTACCTGCTTTTCTTCCCCTGAGATGCACTCTTGTTCTTTCTGTTTATCTCTGATCAGCCTTACCATCTTCTTTTTGCCTGTAGTAATTATTGTTTATGTCTGGTTACTGTTCTCAAGTTACAGAGTACTTGATGTTAGGAGCCAAATGATTAAGACAGTTTAGATAGTTTAGTTAAGATAAACTTCCTTGTAACACTTAGCACCATGGAGATACCAGTGACCATTTTATTAACCAAATGAATGAATGATAAATAACGAGGTCCGAGAAGTCTTTCTTACTTCCTTGCTGTGAACTTCCGGAGTTAGATATTATTTTGGTCTTAGTTCTTCTGTGTTTAGATTGGCTATTAAAATTCACTGTATTATTTAACATCAAAATAAATAAGGCAAGAAAAAGAAATATAAGGCTTGAATATTAAAAAGCAATAAATAAAACTATCTCTCATTGTATACAACATAATTATCTGTGTAGAAAAATCCCAAAGAATCTACAAAAATTTCCTAGAGCTAATTGAATTTAGCAAAGTTTCAGGATATAAAGTCAGTATATAAAAACTAATTGTATTCTTAGCAATGAATGAACAACTGAAATTTGAATCTAAATGGACAACAATATTTATAATAGCATCTCCCAAATGAAATAGGATCTGTATGCTAAAAACTACAAAATATTGAAGAAAGAAATAGAAGAGTAACTAAATGGAAAAATACATCATGTTCATGGGTTGCAAGACTCAATCCTGTTAAGATGTAAATTCCCCTCATTTTGATCTATGGATTAAATATAATCCAAATTTAAATACTAGAATGCTTTATAAATATTAAGGAAGTGGTCCTAAAATTTATATGAAAGGGTGAAGGAACTTGAATATCTAATTTGAAAAAGGACAAAGTTCGAGGATTCATACTATTTGGTTTAAAGATTTAATATAAAGCTACAGTAATCAAGGCTGTGTGGTATTGTCAAAAGGAATGAGGTACATATAATTGGAGCAGAACAGACAGGCCAGAAAGAGCCCCAGACACAGATAGGTAAAGGCAAGACAAATAAATGGAGGAAAGATAGTCGTTTCAACAAATGGTGCTGGAACAAATGGAACAATTGTCCATATGTTTAAGAAAAGTGAACTTTGACACAAACCTCACATCTTGAATGCAAATTAATTCAAAATGGATCATAAACCTAAATGTAAAAATAAAACTATGAAACTTCTAGGAGAAATCTGTGTGACTTTGGATTTGGCAAACAGGTTTTGGATATGATACAAAAAGGATAATTCTCAAAAAAATGTAAAAGTATAAAAATTTAAAACTTTTGTTATATGAAGAGTACTATTAAAAGATTGAAAAGATATATTGGAAGAAAATACTTGCAAAACTCAATAAAAAATGACCAGAGTCCTGAATGGACATTTCACCAAAGAAGATATTTAGTAGCAAATAATCATATTAAGGTTGTATAGAAGAAATAAAATATTAGGTAGAAAAGAGATGAATTGTGAAGGAAAGGGAAAATATAGTTTTAAAATCTAGAAACTTCACCACCCTTAGCTTCACCTTATAAAGCAGACTCTTTCTTAGACAAATGCCCTTATTGGGCCACATTCTCACATTTGTCAAGCCCTGCACCCCAGCTTCATGCCTCAACTCCCAAGTATTCTGAAGAAGAAGAAGAAGAAGAAGAAGAAGAAGAAGAAGAAGAAGAAGAAGAAGAAGAAGAAGAAGAAGAACTCAAAGGAAGTCTCACCTTTGTCAAATCCCAGCACCCACCAATGAATTGGTGAGAAATGGAATATTCAAAGAAAGAAGACCAGCCTTCCCATGTTACCCCATTCTCACCATGTCCTGCTTTTATAGGGGACCTCTCTCTGGGTCCCCTATAAGAAAGGATTACAAAGATCCTAAGGGCCTCTCATGTTCTTGAGGTGGCTTGCGTTCTTCTTTGAATGAGTATCCCTACTTTTCCTAAATCAAATCTGACTGGAAGGTGCTGAAATTCTTTTTGCCATGGAAGCCAAGGACCTCAGGGGTACTGAAGTGAGTTTGCCATCCCTAAACCTGGGAACTTCTCAGGACTCCCCACGGAACTATCGTGTTTTCCCATGACATAAAAATTTGGTGTCTAACGTGGGGCTTTAGAGACATCAACATTGATAAGTCTATTAAAATGTTTATTTTTTTCACCCCTGTTTTAAATGTTCTATTTGTTTGTGTGTATGAATTTTGTGTGTGTGTGTGTGTGTGTGTGTGTGTGTGTGTACATATGTATGTAAAATCCCTGTCCTTCACTTTCTTGAACCAAAAGAGCATAAAATTGGTCTGTCTTCTGGCTGTGGCTCCCCAATTTGTGAGTGGTAGGGGAAATTCCCCACAGCCACACAGATTAAAATGACAAGAAGGGTGGCAGCTGGCGCTGTCCTTAGAAACCTGGTGAGAGTCCCTGAGCTCAAATGCCATGCAGGAGCTCAAATGATCCCTCTTTTTTCCTTTGCCTTTTCTTTTCCCTTTTTCCTTGTAGGATTTCGTATAGGCTTCTTAGTTGTCTGTTGTGAAAGTTTTGCTTCTAAAACCAACTGCTAGCTATGGGACTTATAGGAAGATTATTTTTTTTCTCTGTCTCTATCTCTGTCTCTGTTTCTGTCTCTCTCTTATTTTCTGGCCAAACCTATTCTCCTTTAGAAAATGAGTGCTTAAAAGCACCTAATACAGTGCTCACCCTTTTAGGATAAAATCTTGTTCCTGGGTCAGCGGGAACTTGGATCACTCATTGGGAGAAATGTACATGAGGGGTGGTCCCTCAGCGTTTTTGAGCAACCTCATAGTTTGCCAACTGTGGGATGAAGAACACAGTCTGAGACATGTGTTGAAGGGAACTGGCTCTGATGTGAAAGTCAGTGGAGCTACCTTCATTAAAACATCACATTTGACCTGACACACTTTAGTGGCCAAACTGTTGGCTCCTTAAGCTTTTTGTTATAAATGTGAGTTCTA